>JAGKTI010001116.1:68252-97231 GCA_018397915.1 Birgus latro
AAACCATGAGTTTAAAACTAAAACAAAAAGTATGCAAGACTTTTCATCAAATTCGTATTCAAACAGTTAACTTCCAACTGGTAAAGTAATGGACAAGTGAGGTCTTACTTCTCGCTGCAGTTGCGTTACTGGGACGCCAGTGATACGTGAGATGTGACTGAGTGGATAAAGGAGGAGCAGGCACTTGTTGATGTGTGGGAGGAGGTCATTTGCAAGCACAGAGCACATTCGCTGGAATGCAGCTGCCTCGCGTACAGTGAAGCCAGAACTTTCCAGTCGGTGAAGCTCCACAATGGCTCCCACAACCTGTAAGTATGGCATCATAATTTGTATCAGTTTTCATATGGAACTGGGCTTTTAAAAACTGCATTGCTATACAAATTTTAAAAATGCTTTGTCTTCCTTTATTTTATTTTATTTTATTTTTTTTGGGGGGGAAGCTCATAACATCTACACCTCACTATAATAACAGTAAAACATACAATATTTTACTTCAGCTCCCTACTGTTCAGATTCTGATCATCAGAAGGATATCTTTACTCTATCAAGACGTATGCATTATTCCTGATACCACCTGAAACATCTAGAGAATTAATGAACTGGACGTTGCTACTTCTCACCCTGCCCAGTGGTGGGAAAGGAGGTCCAAATGTTGATGATGATGTACAATATTATGGTACAGTAGGTGGTTTCCAATTATCATTATATCACTACCATCTTAGCCAACTTTGTGTACTAATACTCATCTCTGGACAAAGCCTCATTTAACTAGGTGCTTCTGCATATATGAAAACTTTCCATCACAGGTGAGTGGTACCTTTGAAAGGGATGTGTGGATGAGCTTGATGACGCTTGGGAGAGTTGCAGTGGGGCAGCAATGACGCAGCATGTTGAAGGTGGCCACCAGTCCATTGAGGTAGTGACCCAGTGGTGGGAACTCCATCAAGCTCAGGGGTGGCCGGGTCTTGTCCTGAGGTGGAAAATGGCAAGTGGAAGCAGGTGGAGGGAGATCGAAAGAAGTGAGCTTGGGACAAAATACATATCCATCCAGTTTCACCTAGGGCTTCAGTGGAAAAAATGGTAATGAATCGAGTTTTACCCCTACCTCATATTTGTCTACATAAACCTCCTTTAACTGTCCTGATGTCTAAACAAGTTACACTAGTATACCAACATATGGCAATGCCTACATTCTAACAGCAATGAAGATTGATAGGGTATGTGATTAAGTTTTGTGATGTGAAGTACAGACACTAAAGATGCAAAAGAGATGACAGTTTATCAGTGGGTGGAATGACTTTAACCAACTAGTGTCATGACAACAGCAAGATAAGATCGGCCTTGCTGGAACTGTGATATACTAAATCTCAATGAACCCCGATGATCCTTGACTATACTGTAGCTATATACTGTATTGCATTAGCCTATTTAGTGCTCACTTTGAACAAATCATTAAGAAGTTCCCATAATCCATTCAGTGCCAGGTAAATTCTTGTGCTATTGTGAAGTGAGTTACCAGTACCTGTGTCTCTGCCATTAATGTGGAGGTGCTAAGCTGCTGAGCTTCCATCAGTGAGAAACTGCTTAGTGTCTCATCAAATTTTATGTTTGCAGCTCTAATATTTTTTTCACACTGTAACAAAGCAGCTTTCTGAAAGACAAAAACGGAATGATAAATGAATGTGGTTTAAAGTATATGTGATACATGACATGGCTAATACTGCACTATTCAGAAAGCCTCTTCTTAACTGTTTTATCAACTCTTTCATTCTACCACCACAAGACAATTTCACTTAGCTAAGAGAAATGATAGTTGTTAAAAGGTTAAAAACTATCCTGATAACTTTTGGAAAGCACAGATTTTCTTTTGGTGCATTAAATATTTTGAATTTACCATGCATATCATACCCAGCTACATCCATGGCATGAAAAAAGCATTAGCTAGCAGAATTAGCCTAATTCAAGAACTTTGACATATGTAATGTAAAGGGCCATCATTATTATGTATGACAACAATCTCTGATCTCTTTAGCTCAGTTGTTGGCTAAGTATATTCAGACTGGAGACATTATCTGACTTGTAACCAAGAAGTCTCATTTCTATCATAACTAGATGTTGTTGAATTCCATGCAAAACTAAATATTCAAGTTGTGGGAATGCCCCACTTCCTTCAGGTGAAAACAACCAAGTTTAAAGGAATAAGTATAAGTAACTCACCTGGAAAAGTGGGATCAGGAGATTTCTGAAGTCTGCTCCAATGCGACTGAAGGACTGGCCGAAGAACATACACTGAGCCAGGACTGCTTCCAGGTTAGTGCCAACACCACGTTCAAGGTCTTTCTCTACCAGCTCAAGGAACTGGTTCACCTGTGTGTATGCAAAATATGGATAGGGAGTTATATCAGTTCTTTGTTTTTACATTCTGTTGGATGACTAGTAATTGCAAGGTATGTAATAAGTACTCAAAAATTGTCAATTAGGCTACTATGCACAGCATAAATGTTCTCTCACTAATGAACAAGAGTTTTGCTTGTAAAGTCTTCTGAAATTCTGAACTGATATCAAAATTTACTACTCATACCAGACTGCAATCCTCTCATTACCCAGCCCTTTATCACTGTGGTCGTCTCTGAGCAGCTGGCACAACATTACCTTCCTCACACCGCCCCATCACACTCCTCTGCACCCCCTCCAAAGTCACTGAAAGACTGGTACTACAACTAGTTACACCTCACACCCCCCTAGCCCCATCACAACATGGTTTTAGGCCACTACACTCCACAAACACTCTTCTTACAGACCTCACACAAAGAGTTTTTGATGGCATGAATTCAGCTAGGCCACCACATAGAACACTCCTTGTCACACTAGACATTAGTCAAGATTTCGATTCCATCCCCCGCCACAACCTCACAAACAAAATATTCAACAAAAACATGCACAATAACACAAAAGATGGCTGGCAAACTACTTAGTAGGGAGATATGCACATGTAACATTTGCTGGTCAGTCCTCGAATATCAAGGATCTGTCTTGTCTCCTACACTCTTCAACCTATACATGCATGACATACCCACACCCCACACACAACAAATACACATAGCTTCCTATGCAGACGACATAACACATGCACACACCAAAATGCAAACACAGCCACACAAATCCTCCAACCTTACCTCAACACACTACATGAACGGTTCACCACAAACAGACTCAAAATAGCCTCAGCCAAATCTACAGTGACCCTTCTCACAAACTGGACAGCAGAACACAGTCACATTCCACACCTCACCACAGACAACACTCCCCTACCACACACACACACACACACACACACACACAGACACACAAAATCCTTTGTGTAACATAAAATACATCAATGTCATTTAAACAACACATCACAAACATCAAAAATAAATTAACACCTAGACTCAATGCCTTGAAGTCACTTGCCCATACAACATTTGGACACAACAAAGAAACCACCACCACAGTATACAAACAATATATACGTTCAGTGATGATTTATGCAAGCCCCGCTTGGGCTCCTAACCTCACTAAAACACACTACAACACTCTTCAGACCATACAAAACAAAGCCTTAAAAATAATCACAGGCTGCACAGCTACTACACCTACAGACCACCTACACCAGGAAACCAAAGTCCTCAAAGTCAAGGATTATCTAGACATGAGAGGCACCCAAACCCTCACTGCAGCCTCCACAAACCCACAATATCCACTACACTACATGGCAGCACATCCACACACACCAAGGAACATCAAAACAACACCCAGCACACGATATCTTACACAAATACTATCATCTCCCCTGCCTGCCTCAGACCAGCTTCCAGAAGCATATTCATACTCAAATCACTCGCCGTTCCATTCAGTCACTTAAAGACAACACACAGCTGCATGCATGGCCTCCTGATATTCATCCTTCTGAATCCTATCTACCCTGTGAGGACAGGGTCCACCTGGGCAGGCTGAGATGTGGGCATCATCCAGCCCTCTTGAGTTATCAGAAGAGGCTGGATGATTCCATCACTGATGTCTGTCCAAGATGTAACACAGCACCCCGTACTATTAAGCACATCATGGAAGACTGCATTGCACACAATCACCTATGCCAACAACACAACATACACTCCTTGAGAGCTCTGTGGGAAAGCTCGGTCTCTGCCATGGCCTTCCTTAGGGACTCTAGGCTGTTCGGCCAGACTGCCTAGGGAACAACTACTACTACTACTACAGATAATTATTATTCAGCATCATCACACTCTCCCTCCCCTTCCTTCATGAACCATTGTTTTGGCCTGATGTTTTCACATCACATCATGGCATAGCCAGAGATGATGTGGCTGAAGTGGCATTGGCCACCCCATATTCTCAGGACGATACTGCTAGATTCCCCAAAAACCTCACTAAAAAGTTCTCCTTCAGCCACCCCTTGACCTCCCCATATTTTCACTGACCCCAAGGACATTTTTTTCCATTCATTTTTGCCACCTCTCATGATTTTATTCAGGTACTGATAGGGTTTTCATACACACGGGGTTGGACAGAGCATTATTAAACCTCAAAGATACAAGAAGCCTTTCCTAAGTTGCATTAAATCATCTGGTAACAGACATCATACAGATGCATGGAGATTATCTCAGTTTCATTACCTCTCTCTCTCTCTGTCACACCCACCTTGTGCAGAACCCAGCCATGGAAGATTGCCTGTTCATTTACGTCTGGGTCAGCAAGGGTGAAGCGGGTGTCATCATCAGTGAAGATGGCACGATACTGGGTCACTATGTCAAACAAGTGAACTCGTGAGGCCTCCACCACTTTAATGATGTGCTGATATGCTGTAAAATCCCAACATTACCCTTACTGTAATGCAGTTCTTCATAATATAAAAAGCTTACTCACCTCAAGCACCTCACTCTCATAACACAGACAAACCTGCAATATACAGTGCTCTCAACAAATGCTCTCTTGGAGCACCCAGCTGAAATAACCAGTTTCATGAAGTCCACAAAGTTCATGTCCAGATAAGCCTAGGACTACAGTAGCAACAATGGACAGGGTATAGACAGTATCTTCCCTGAAAAGTATATAGTAATGCATAATCAAAAGCACAACAATCTAAATTTCATCATCATCATCATCATCATCATCCGGACCTCCTTACCCCCGCTAGGGCAGGGTGAGGAGTAGCAACGTCCAGACAGCTCAAGTTTGCCCAATCCAATGAGCCATGCTTCCATTCACTCATCATTCAAGCCCTCGGAATCCTGGCTCTATCTGATACGTCAAAAACTTTCACCACATCCTGTAGCTTCTCATGTACATATCCGATAGAGTCAATCCGAACGCTGTCACATCAAAAAGGGGGTGCCAAATCCCTGATCATGCACTTCTCAAAACATTCATTCAGCCTGCTCGATCTCGTCAGTCCCCTAGCCTCATCGACTTCCACACCTCTCTTCCTCATACACTCATCCACCATATCCCTCCACTTTCTTCTTGGCCTACCTCATTTCCTCCCTCCTTCAAATTCGCTCAGATATACCTTTTTCACCACTCAATTGTTATCCATTCTCTCATGACCATATCATCTCAGTACACTCTCTTCAATTCTGGTATCCACAGACTTCCTCACTCCACATCTTTCACAAATCATGTTATTTTGTACCCTATCCACTCTCTGCGCTCCACATACATTCCTCAACAGTCCCATCTCCACTGCCCTCTCTTTTGACTTTTCATTTTCATGCCACACCATAGTCTCACACCCATATGTTAAAGTTGGCACTAACACTCCTTCATGCAAGCCTTGTGCGATGAAACACTCAAGCTTCTGTTTTTTATGAAGGCCTTCATAGCACCAGCTACCTTCCTTCATTGTCTCACTCTACTTTCCATTTCGTTGGTATATTTTCCTCTCTTTTCTATCACTATACCCAGGTATCTGAACTCTCTCACCAATTCCAGTCCCTCTTCATTCACTGTAACATCACACTGGGAGTCACCTTCTCTCTCGATTACCTTCGCTTTACTCTTCCACATTTACTCTTAAGGCACGACACTCACAGACATCAACAAAACTCTGCACTAGTGTGCCAAGTTCTTTTCTGGTATTTGGAATTAGCATTGCATCATCAGCATACAACAAATCTGATATATTCCATGCATCACCATTTATTATGAATGTCATGTGACAGCAAAAATTAAGCTGTTATACAGAATTCGATATTTAAACAATCAAAGTGCAGGCAGTCCTCATTATAAGCCAGGGATGACTTCCAATTTATAAAAACTTTTTCCATACCTCTGAAACTGTAAACTGAGAGAAACTGGCTAATAAGCTTTTGAAAGTGGAATGCAAAAATAACAGGCAATTTTGTGTAATTCACTGAAGACTTAACAGCAAAAGAGGCAATTAAAATCAGAAAATTATAATGAGGGTTTACTGTATATTGTGAACCCGCTTCTAATACAGTGCTTTTAATTGTAATGGTATGTGAAATACTTACCATCTTCTTTAGGTATACCCTTCAAGATGCTATTAAACCAAGAATCTCTGGCCTGAAGGAACTTCAGCCTCAACTCTGGCTCTGTGAATACATCCAAGCGCCGAAGAAGGCCTGAAAAGACTTCCATTAGCTACCTGGTGTGATAAAATAAGAATGCAAATACAGTAGACAGACAGCAGATGGACAGGGTGCCAAGGAAAGTCTGTGAAAGTGAGATTAAGGGTACTGTTGGAAACAGCAGACTTTATGTAGTACAGGAGAGGGTCGATCAGTACACTGGCTTAAGAGGAGGAAGAGGGAGAGGAGTATACCATTTGAGAGATGTACGAGTATATGTGAGGATAACTTAGCCAAGGGGCGGCCATCCCCTGCTGAGGGGTTCCCGTGAGGGAGCAAAGTGTCAGATGATGATGATAGTGATAAATTACTGTATAGGCACCAGGATGTAACAAAATTAAAATTAAAATCTTTTTCTTTTTACGCTAACAGTTCTGAGGTTTCTACACCACAAGAGAAAGTGTAAATGGAACTTTCTTCTTTGATTAGCATCCCAAATATGATAAAGAGTTTTATCCTAAACACTTCTACATCTTGTGATAATGAAAGAAAGCTATTGGATGTTGACAATACTGAAAAAATTAAGAAAGTATATGTAATTATTCATGTTAATGCAATTTCTAAAACAATCTAAAAGCAATCAGTCCTAGGTGTGGAATACAGCAGGTTGTAAACTCTGATGAAACCATAACAAACAAAACATTCATAAAAGAGATGCAATTTCATGATCATTATATAGTGCAGCAGTTACCTATGACTTTAAGGCACTGTGGAAGGGCGAGAGGTGAGCGAAGTTGTGCTAGAAGCTGGCTCAGCATCAAACGAGTCCCTGCCTGCACTTCCGTTACAATGCCCTGAAACATCACAAAAATACACACAAAATTGATCATAATTCAACTGCTTTTTTTTTTTTTTTTAAATACTGTAATATCTCAAGAACGGTGAAGTTTTCAGTGTTATAATATATGCTGTTATAAAAGCAGCTAAACCTTTCTATTTTATATGGCATATGTGCATAATTAAATACCACACAGTACAAGAGAATACATAATGTATGTGTTTAGTTAATGCAGATACTGCATGAGAAAAGCAGTACTAATGATTTTTAATCTGAAAACCAAAATTTAATATCAAATGATGGAAAATGAAAGGCATGACATACAGCAATAATAGGAATATCTGTGTGCTTCTTCTCAAGCCTACGAACATATGCCAGAATTTCCAATGCTTCTTCATAGTAACCATTCCTAACACAAGTGTCCATCAGCTGTGGCAACTCCAAGATCTGTAAGGAGAGAAAAAAAAAATGAGATGCTTTGCTCTTACAATTTATATGAGGGAGATTCTGATATCACAGACACTCCAGTACAATATGGTGCATGTATCATCAATATCACTGTTAACATTCATTATAAATATGGGATGAGTTCCAAAATATCCAACCATTCATCATCCAATCCTATGTCGCCCCATGAGGAGCGTAGGAACCCAGGGCTAGGCAAGTTGGTCCTGACATTTACGATGAGAGTGACCAGCCTCACTCATCCCTGAGTGGCATTATGTGAGCAATATACCCCAATCACCGTTGGATATAAACCTAAAGGGCTCAATCCGATTGGAGCACCTTAATTACCCACTAAACCATCAGGCACCATAATTTGGTTATATGGTTACCACCCAGCATGGTAAATGGTTTCCTGGTGTACAGGAAACCATTTGGCTTGTCACTCAGTGTAGAATTACCCATAGGCAGAAGGAAGAGGAAAAAATGAAGGAATGAAAGACAGAAAAGAAAGTGTAAAGTCACCCATTGGCAAATGAAAAAGGAAAGCGTGAAGGAAAGAAAGACAGAAGAGGGAGGATGGGAGAGATGAAAGGGCAGACACCCAAAGCAGCACTACATTGAGTGAATGGATGTTGAGTGCCCCCAGCTACCACGACCAAAATGTCACACATTAAAATTATCTGGTGATACAAAGAATAAAAAAATGACATCCTTGAGCTGAAAGGCTTAAACCATCTAATCTCATCCTAGGTATCAGCATCACATACACAGAAAGGATAACCCAAGCCTGACCTCCAGTAGCTGTGTGTGTTTGGTGAGTGTGAGGGAGGTGAGATGGCGTGACTGTGCCAAGCTTCGGGAGGTGGCGAGGAAAGTGTCCACACGTGACCGTAGGCTAGGCAACCGAGATGATAGCCCCTCCAGGTGACTCTCCACACTGGTGAACTGTGCAACAAACATATGAAATATTTATTATCAAACAGCTATGAGAAAACCAGAGTAGGGTGATGATAATCTATTCTTCGTAACCCTTTTACTCAGATATATCTCTCTTAACCTCTCAACCTGGGAAGATAATTTCTATCGTACAGTGTTCTTGCTACACTTAGACAATTCTCTTTGGCTTACGAGAGACTTTTTCAACTGAAGAGGTTTGTTACAGCCTTCATTAGCTAGAGTAATTAGAGAAGGATGCCTTCTAAATGAAAGGGTTAATGAAGCTTTCAAAGTCCTTCACTCAGAGTAAGAGAGGAAGACCATATGTGATCTGGAATGACAGTATAAGTGAGACAAAAATGAGAAGAAGGAATGAGTAGAAGTATTCAAGACAATAACTATTATTCTACTTTTGTCAAGTTTTGGTGGGCTAATTCATTGTAGGGACAGAAATAAGGTTTATGATGGAGACTGTTCTGACCTCATTGTTATAAATGGTTTCTCTGGAGTTTAAAAAACTAGAAAAAAAAATGAGATGAAAGAAGTTAGGGCCAAGAGTTTCGAGATGGTTCTGTCATGGTGCTTCCCAGATACATAACAACCATCAGCAAAGATTATTATAATTTATGATTACAGGAGTACCAATAAGTGACATTTACTGATAACTCATATATCATATACAGTATCTATAAAGTATTAACTTGCATGGAAATGTAACATTATGTACTGTATATTCAACATATTAATATCATAAGAATATCTAAAGCAAGTGCTTACATCATTGTATATGGTTTTTGAGCATTCAGCAGTGTGGATAAAGGTCTTGTAGTTTGTGTATGCCAAATCCTTTGTTTGGTCTAGGATTGCTGCCCTCTCTTCTCGCAAATGTGCACCTTCTTTTCCTGTTAAATTGGGAAGCAGCTGCTATGGGTAACATTCAAGTAATTAAAATGCCTGTCTTCTCTGAAACAGTAAGAATATAATTTCATACTTATAAACAGGGTTCAGGCAAGAGAAAAGTTATTCAGATAAAATATGACATGACCACTTTCAGGGCAAGAAACTAAAAACAATAACCAAGCAGAAGAGTATTTAATATAAAACCATCAAATGCTGAAGGAAACATATGGCCACTTACTTTTCATAATGAATATCCAAGCATTATCAACAAACAACCTGAACATTAACATGTCACTCCACTGCCAATAATTAAGTTAAAATGACCTTGAAATGCTCACCTAGTTTCTCCACACCACATGAGGCCAGCTGTATTATGTAGTTTGATACTTCACTGTTGTCTCTCCATGTATCTGGTGAGAATATGACCATTCAATGTCATTTTATATCATCAGGGATATCTAGTGTGGAAGAAAAGAAGGAAACTGCCATAATACTTTCCAGTACCAGGATATCTTATTATATTTTATCTCCAACTGAATTTCAACTTAAGTTTTTCAGACTGAAAAGGGTGGATATACCCTTCATTAACCCTGCCATCACTACTGTAAAGTGTCCTAATAAGCTGAATACAGTAATTCTGAATCAGGAATAAAATAATAATTAAAGAAGAGAGAAAAGGGAGGAAAGGGGTGACTTATTACTCAAACAGGCTATTAAAAGGAAAATATATGTATATGCAAGAGTGGAACCTCATAAATTTTCACAAACTGGTGCAGCAATATTACACAACAGACTGAGTATGAGATACAGTAGAAGGCTACTCTCTTTCGTAGCAGAATGAGAAATATGGACACGACCCGTTTTCCGGATACTTTATATCCGTAAATCTATTTCCTTTTCGTGTCTACATGGACGAAAACCTGGTAGGTGAAACTTATCCTTATAGTCACATGACATAAGCGAAAAATATCAATATAATCACCGGGGATGCCATCCGGGAACAGAAGTTTTGCCACCTCCTCTACCTCCACGTCCATGTTTGTTTACGTTGACATGCCACGTGTGCTGCCAGCTGTTGGTGACAGAAGTAAACATGACCCGCCACTTTTAAATTAGGTAAGCCCCTCCCCCATTTTGATTTATTCTGGTATTTAAGTATATTTAGAGAGCTTATATCACTAAAACAGTGCCTAGAATAGGTAAAGAGAGTACACTTAGTGGTGATGGTGGCAGTGGTAAAGGAGAAACTCAAAATTTGACCTGGATAGGCTTGAGACTTGCCTCACCACACCTGGCGTCCTCGCCCCCACCTCTCTCTCTCTCTCTCTCGACGGACAAAGCCCAATTGGACAAAATCCCCATAGGGCAAAAGCCC
This sequence comes from Birgus latro, assembly GCA_018397915.1. NCBI lineage: Eukaryota > Metazoa > Arthropoda > Malacostraca > Decapoda > Coenobitidae > Birgus > Birgus latro. The sequence continues at coordinate 79,339 of JAGKTI010001116.1, forward strand.
TTAAAGCAAGCCTTCTAGCGCGCGCGCACACACACACACACACACACACAAATTAGTTTGGTGGAAGTTAAAAAAAGGCCAAACTGGAATTATAAGTTATAAAACAGAAGAGAGGTAGGACAAACCTTAGGATGAATTCTTTTCCTCTGCGAGTAACAAATAATTAGAATAATTTACCGTTGTGGGTATCAGTGCTACATCAGTATGCCAATTTGAAAGAAGGCTCGACAAGTTCTGGCAGCGTCAAGAATTTATATACAGTTATAAGGCACGTCTAATCACCTCACACATCCACCATGATTTAGAGGCTCTTGAGCTGGAGTAACAGGCTCAGCAAAGCCTTCTTCCAGAAATCTACTGTGAGAACTGTGAGATGAATAGAGCACAGCTGAAGGGTGTGTTGAACCTCATACCTCTGCCGCCTGTGGCAGATATATATTTGTCAAGCCTAGTTGAGACAAAATGTGGATAATGACTTTTTACCTATTCTGCAATATAACTGATTCTAAGATTACTGTGAAAGCAATAAACATGCCATTAATAAAGAGGTTTGGTGTAACTACCGTTTATGGAAAATATCGAAGGTTATTTTGTGAAGGACTGGAAAGCAACCCTTCATGTTTTTGCTCCCAAGAAGAAGAAGAGCAGTAGATATAGCGTGATCCTGTGATTTATTGGGATTTCACATCAGTTTTGGGTATTTTTCGAAACAGTGTTGGGTTCTTGCCATATATAAGGTGAGTATGATAGCAGGGGATTAAGTTATATATGTACTTAAATGAGAAGGCGAATATATGTGAAGGTTTTGGATTGTGCGAGCGGCTGGGATTGTGCATTTTCAGTATTTTTCCGAGACTACTAAGTTCTTTCCGTATATCAGTATGATGGCAGGATTTTAAGTTGACTGTGTGCTTAAATGAAGTAAATATTTGTTTATAATATGTGTGTGTGTGTGTGTGTGTGTGCACTCAGTCTAGATTCATGAAAAGGTAGCATTACATCGTGAGTATATGGTTCTTGCCCCAACCTACCACTAATCCACCCCCTTGGACTGTTAGAGAATGGGTTAGAATGATGATAATTGTTACTAAATTATTAAAGACAAATTTTTCATGAGAAGCGTATGTGATGATGAATATAGATCGTAAAAAATTCCCTTTGAAGTTCAAAAAATGAGTATTTGATTATGCCCAGTTAACCACTCTAGTCTTATTGCACTTGTACTGTATTCTTTCCTAGCAGTCATGAGATTATATTATTCAGTTCAAGAGGCATCCTGACATGGTAGGGAAGGGGATCAGTGAAGGCTTTGTAATTCCTCTAGTAGTAGTCTTCATGAATCTGAATCATGTTAAGAATCCTGTGCTAATATTGTCACCTTTCATGTGCCTTAATGTGTAACTGGGTCTGCTATAACTGATTTCATTTTACAGACCTGAAACCAACCAAGACATCATGGAGGGAGGAAGTGAAGAAAGGACACAAAGGCAACAATGATTCAAGTGGAGAGGAGACCTAGCTCGGTTTGATATGTTCTTTCTCAGATATAATGTAACAGTTACTCTCAACCATTCCTTATTTGAAACTCACATGAACAACATCTAACTGGAGTGCCTTAATTCACTAGACCACCAGGCATCCATTTTCTAGCTTCCGGTATTTGTTTTTCATGTGTTGCAGAAAACTTTGGCTTGACATTCGGTGTAGTCACCTAATGTTCGTGCTTTGAGTGAAGAGTTGATATGCACCCTGCACCTGCCATCTACCCAGCCCATGAAATGATGGAGAGTAAGGGTTAGGAGGACAATGTTATAGTAAAAGTAACTCAAACTTTTTTTTCTTATGAAAATTCTGCTACAGATTTTTTTTTTTTTCCCTGATGGAGCAAGGCCACAACTTCAACTCAAAATCATGTTGTAGTTGCATGGAATTTGATGAGATTTAGTTGAGATTGGAGTTGAGTCTCCTTGGTTACTACTCAGATTTATCCTCCAATCTGATTGCACATGGGCTGCAGCTAAATTAAATGGAGGTTAAAGTTCTTTGTTAGGTGAAAGTGAATGCTATAGCTGAGTAAGTAGTTTTAACCCAAACGTTATTCCCAGTTCTTTAAAAATCATCATGTCAGATAGCCTATACCCTTTGCACCTTAATTTGACCCAGACTTTTGTCCTTTTGTAGCTTATTTCACCTAGTTCTTTGGTCAAATGAGACAGTACTACAGTTCTGCATCCTTTTTACAGCACTTTCTCATGATTAGCATCATATTAATCTGTTACAGCTCAGCCTTAAATATGGAGAGATGCAATTTTTAGCCAGGTTAGAGTAAAAAGAGTTTAGGTGAGGTGGTTTTCTTGTTCTAAACACCTCATAACTGGGTTTGCCTAATGGCTTTGATTTTGCAGAAGTGGATTACCAAGATTGCATGGAGACCCAGGGAGAGGAATGAGAGGCAACAGCAGTGCAGATTAAGGGGCAGCCTGGATGAAATCTGAGAGGGCTTGGTTTGGTGAAGGAGGACCAATCGGTATGCATCCCAGGACACAATATTTTAACAACACCTGCCAACCTCTTCATGGAACTAAGGTGTAGAGGGAGAGAGATTCGTTGTTCAGGTACCATATCCTCCATCTAAATTATTTGTGTGTTTGTCAGGTTGGCCAGTAGTGATGAGAGTCAGTTTGGCATAGGCTAGTCAAATGTATTTCACTTTTCCCTGGTAATGATAAAATTGAGTAAATGATTGCCTGGTCTTAATTTGTGGATGCTTTCTGAACGACTTAATGTATATGTTTGCATTAAATATCTAAGAAGATGAACAGTAAGTCAGCTGTGATACCTATATACAGTATATATAATTTAAAGGTCTCAGCCCTGCATTTTTTTTTTCCTTGTCCTTCTGTCTACGGGTGACTTTACACTTCCTCTTCTCTCTTTCTTTCTTTTGTTCTTTCCTCGTCCTTCTGCCTGTGGGTGACGTTACACTGAGTGACACGCTAGATGGTTTCCTGTACACTAGGTGGTTTAGTGGGCAATTGCGGCGCCCCAGTCAGATTGAGGTGGTGAAGGTTTATATCCAAGGGGTGGTTGGGGTTTATTGCTTAGGTAATGCTGCTCAGGGATGAGTGAGGCTGGTCACGCTCATCTTAAATGTCAGGACCAACTTGCCTAGCCCTGGGCTTCTACACTCCTCTATGGGGCAACATAGGATTGGATGATGGATGGATGGATTTTTCTTTTTTTTCTCACCATCCACTTACTCGATGTAGTGCTCCTCTTGAGTGTCTGCTCTTTCCTATCCTCCATCCTTCTTTCCTTCCATCCTTTTCTGTCTTTCTTTCCTTCATTTTCTCGTCCTTCTGCCTACGGGTGACTTTACACTCCCTCTTCTGTCTTTCTTTCTTTCCTCTTTCTTCTGCCTGTGGGTGATTCTACACTGAGTGATAAGCCAAATGGTTTCCTGTACATCAGGAAACCATTTACTATGCTGGGTAGTAACCATATAACCAAATTTTGGCACCTGGTGGTTTAGTGGGTAATTACAACGCTCCAGTCGGATTGAGTTGGTGAAGGTTTATATCCAAGGGGTGGTTGGGGTTTATTGCTCACGTAATGCCACTCAGGGATGAATGAGGCTGGTCACTCTCATCTTAAATGTCAGGACTAACTTGCCTAGCCCCGGACTTCTATGCTTTCATGGGGCAATGTAGGATTGGATGATGATGACCTATCTATCTATCTATCTATTGCCAGACACCATAATCCCGTAAGGGGTTGCCATTTGACTTTGAGTTATTTGTTTGACAGGGAGGGGCACTAACCCTCCACCAACCCACTTGCCGACATGTAGGGAGCATGTATGGTTTGGTTATATGGTTACCAGATGATGATTTATTTATTTATTTTTTTTTTTAGATGTGTCTGACTCAGGTTATAGGCTTCACAGCGCATTCCTAAGGTCCAGTAGTCCTTCATACTACACACTTCCACTTGCCATCACTTTGGCACTAACACCCATCATGACCATATTGAATACATGCTAGGGCTGTGTCATACAGGACAGGTACAGTACAGTATATTGGTATTTGCGGGGGTATTTTTATGACATGTTGATGGGTCTTCTGGTAGATCAGTAAATCCTGCTTTTAATAAAATTCAGATCCATGAACTGGTGTGCTACTTGCCATTTTTCACCTGTTGAGGACAATTAAGAGTGATACAAGGTGCCAAAAACTCTAACCTCACCAGTATGAAGTTTTGAACAAGTGTTCTTAATGGCCTTATGCCCTTATAGTCGCTAAACTTATTCAGGGCCTTGGGTTTGAATTCAGATTTCCCCTCTTTGGCCAGCTCTCATCCAAGGCAGGTGAGTGTAGCCTGTCCTAGGGTACAATAGCTATGGAGATAAGGTAGCTATATACGAGTATATTGTATGTGTTCTGAATCACACTATAGGCCTTTTTATCATCTCACCTGTTTTTCCCTCCTAGTGACAGAAGGACTGAATTATTGACTGATTTATTATTGACTGACTGACTGACTGCATGACTATTTGGTTAATTGGCAGACTGATTGACGCTGATGTGATAGAAAGTGTAAGGAGAAATACTTTGAGGTGGTTTGGCCATGTGGAGAGGATGGAGAGCGAAAGACTAACAAGCAGAGTGTATGTGAGTGAGGTGGGGGGGGGTGGAGAGGGAGGGGAGCCCAAGGATGTAATTGAGGGATGGAGTGGCGAGGTATATGAGAGAGGGGGGTGTGAGCTGTGAGCAGGGCAATGAAGTGGTGGGGGACAGGGCAACATGGAGGCAGTTTGTTTGTGGTCACATCTTATGGGATTAAGGTGTCTGCCAATAGATAGATAGATAGATAGACTGACTGACTGATGTTGATTATGCTGATAACGATGATGACAGTGATGATGTGACTGAGGTGGCAGTGGATGACAGTGATGATTATAAGGGTAGTTATGATAATGATGATGATGATAATTGTTTATGATGATGATGATTATAATGATGTTACTGATAATTGTGATGGTGTTGATGATGATTTTTGTCAACAGAATGACAGTTGGAACCACAAGAAATCCACTAGTGTTAAAATCCAACAATCCATCCATCCAGCCAGCCAGTTATCTTGCTGTGATTCTCAGAGCTAAGTTAGTGACCTCTGTTTGCCCTTTAGAATCAGGTGTGGGATTCTAAGACATATTTATAGTTGATTCTCTGTCATAATTTAGTTTATTTTTCCAGGAAGAACTAAGGGTATGGGATAGCTCTGTACTTTCCTAGTCCACCCTGCAGAAAACAGACATAAACTAATATAATTCCTTTGGTAAAAGAATGTAAAGGCCCTGTACTCTCCCTCTTTGTCTGTCTTGCAGAAAATAGATATACCTTACTGTAAATTTCCTTTATTAAGAGATATGGGAAGCCTTGGTACTTTCCCTCTTTGTCCATCCTAGAGAAAACAGATGTAACCTATTACTAATTTTCCATCAATAATTAAGATATATTATTTGTAAGTGGAACAGGGGACATGGGAAAACTCTGGTCTCATCATTCATTGTCTTTCCTTCAGAAATAAGTTGTGTTTATGACAGAATTGATGGTAAATATGTGTGAGTCTCACCTAAGGCTTTATTCTAGGTAGCACAGGAGGCTTAGCAAGTGTTCTGTATTGATTTATTTTGCATACTACATGTTAACGTTTTCTTCTCTGCTTCTTATTTAGCTTCAGAATTGATGAAGTAGTAATAGTCGCAACCCCAGCTCATCTGAACGTGAACCCAGTTTACTGCAGGCCAAAGTTACCCCTCCTCCATAGCTCACCATCCTCCTGTCTGGGGATAGGGAAGGAAATATAATTTATATAACCAGACAAAGGAGTTATGTAGTTATATCAGTGCCACTACATGATGGCTTACCTCTTGAGGACCCTTGGCCCACTTTGCATCAATAACTTAAAAACAGATGGGATGAGGCTATACACTGAGACCTCTGGGATAAAAGACTGAATAGGGAGGCTGCTAGATATCAAGCAGCATGGAGAACTGCCATTAGGTGATCAAGCTTGTGAGAGCCTTTATATGTGAAATGGAATGGTTGAGGTGTAATGTGCAAAATAAATAGAAAGGGTGTTAAGAATTATGCTAAGCTACATAGAATGCACCCATCATTAGTACAGGTATAAGGGTTGTTAAAACTGAGGATGGGGAGGTGTGGATGAGCCCCTTTAATTCTTATTCATTTATTTTTATTACTATTTTTGAAGCTTCAGGTGATGACAGAACACATCTGACCTTTCTGTCTCATTGCTGACTGCATTCTGTTACGAGGGATGCATGCTGATTACGTCTAACAGTTATTTGCATACCATAAATAAGGCCATAAAAATTCAGGGGCTTCCTTACACCATCGTACACTCAGTTTTACGGTGAAGTCAGTCCAGATTTTGACATCAAAATTAATTCTTTGATTCATGCATCTCTCTCCCTATCCCTTTTATATTTTGTCATGGATGAAAAAAAAAGTAGAAAGAAAAAAGAAGTTGATCAAAAAATGTTATTGATTATGTGGGATTTATTTTGAATTTCCTATGTACAGTATTTGTACGTTTAAGTGTTTTTCTGTGATGCAGTCTTTCCTGCCCTACCCTGCACTGCTTTGCTTTACCTACCCTACCCCTAACCCAACCTAATTGTGTCTAACTTTATGTACTGTACCTGAACTTACCCTTCCCGTCCCTTCCCTTCCTTGTCTTACCTTACCTTTCCTTGTCTTCTCTTCTGTTGCCTTTTCTTTCCTTTCCTTATCATATCATGCCTCGAACACTGCATCCAAGCCACTCTCAGAACTCTTGTAGTTCTGACATTTTTTGAATCACCCTGTTTTATGTGTTTTTCAAGAAATCTGCTGGTGCAAAAGTTTGACAAGATTTTGAGTAAACTGAGTAACCTTCATCATTATATACTGTATTATTTATATTTATGTATTTATTTATGTATTTATTATTTGTATTTGTATATACTGTATGTTATTTTTGTATTTTACGAGGCCACATGGAAGGAACTGCACACATATACATCATTATTTTGCAGCCAATGAATGGAAATAAGCTGATTGGCATCCACATTGAAAAGTGTGAAATGCATCTGAGTGAGCAAGCTTTCTGATTCTGTTATCATAGTCAAAAGAAGAAATGTGCCATATCTATGACCTCCAGTCTTGTAAATGCAGTGTCAGGCTTCTCAAAATGAATGCATCTTGAATTTGGCTTTGTAATTTTGTTTTTATTTTTCTTGGGGGAAACAGTTTTGTGGGCTTCTGTCCTTTGGTTCCTACTTCCTTGCAGAGAAAAAAATAAAAAAATCCCTGATATTAATGCACATTTTTAAATTTTGAGATAAAATGCTTAAGTAATACCCATTACTTTTGAATAAGCTTTCCAGTTATTTGCACATATCTGGTGTAACTTTGATAATTTCTAAGATAATTCAGTTTTGGTGCTCAGTAGGGCTTTTTTTGATGGTGAAGAATTGGAGAAAAGTAACTTAAAGGACCTGTTCCTTTTCCCTGAGCTGTCCAGGGATGTGTATAGATCAGCTGTAGTTTTATTAATTTCATAGATAACCCTGTTTGGTCCATTTTTACTTTATTATTATTACTGTTTTATCAGTATGGAGGAGAATTTTGAGGGAAATCACTTAAGTAACACCTATTGCTTTTTCATAAGATCTACTGTAGCATTAATGGCATCCAAGATAACTCATTTTTAGTGTTCAGTTTAGCACATAATTTTATTTATTTATTCAGTCAATCATGTGGTGGTGTAGTTTGAGGAAAGCCATTTAAGTAACACACTCCCTTTTCATAAGCTTTACAACAATATGCTTAAGTCCACTGTATCTTTTTGAGGTTCTGAGATAACACAGGATTGATGCTTTCCTCTGCCACCCTAGTATACTGTATTTTATCTATTAGAATTCCTCCTTGCTTGCCTTGCTTTCTCAAACGTCACTAAGGAGGAGGTGCAAAAAGACTCCTAACCCCCTCAGAGCTTGGTGAGCAGTCAGTTCCTTTTGATCTTGTATCTTTAGTCTGTATTCTCGTTGATTAAGGACTGTAACACCTTTTGCTCAATGATTATTTTGTTTTTTACACCATTCTGTCCTGTGTTACATAAATCTTTGTAAAACACCTTTTCCTAAGTAATTTATATTGATTATTACACCAATCTGTCTTACTCTGCATCGTTTAAATCTTTTGCAACATCACTATACAATTCATAAATAATGTAGGCTACACAGGGATATTAACCAGCCATATCCAAAAATAAATCACTAAGGAAGAGATGTTAGGGAGCATCCTTAACTGATGAGAATATGGACTTTTTTGTTTCAGGAGAGCTTACAGACTTCCGATAACTTTCCTCTTGTAATTAAACTCATTTCAATTTAACATGGCCTGAAAATGCCTTCCCTCTATCTTGAGTGCTGATTTGAAACAGTAGATTAATGCCAGAATGATGCTTGTCATGAAGAAGTGATATGGAAAGGATGTTGAGCCATAGCATTATCTTTCAACACTAGAATGTGCTATGAAAAAGATGTAGAGGCATATAATAGTCTTTTTTTGCCTCTGAGCTGTGTGATATTAGATGGGGGAGAGATATTATTATAATCTTAGCAAGTAGCTGCAAAATCATCACTTTCAGGTAGGAAGTATTTAACCTCAAGTACATAGAGACATATTCCAGGCTGAGACTAATATTCATCATAATTATCATCCAGACCTCCTTTCCCACCTTAGGTTGAGGTGAGGTAGGGTCCAGAGAGAGAGAGAGAGAGAAAGAGAGGGGGGGGCTAACCAAAATTTGCCCAATTGAATGTGCCACAACTCCCGCTTACTGATAATAATTACAGTTCTTAGTTTATATCTCTGCTATATCTTTTTTCTCCATCAGTTCATAGCAACTTTGGGGAGTAAATAGCTGGTTTGGGCACTTGGAGAGTCCTGTAGAAAGAAACATGAAGTTATTTAGTAGATAGCTACATGAAACAAGCTGCAAAATGAAAATCTAGGCCAAGTTAAGGTGAAAAGACTGGTAAAATGTGGGCCAAGTTAAGGTGGAAAAAGTATGTTTTTGTAGGAAGAACAAGATTTGGAGAGATTCATTGCCCTCTATTCTTTGTCTTTCCTGCAAAATGTTAATAATTGTTACAGCTGGGAATTAATCACAAGTTTGTTTTTGGATCAGTACACACGTGCGGCCTCTCACATCAGACAGGGTGGTTTATATATCATGCATCTCTGTTCTTGTTTGTTGTGGGGACAGCTCAGTGAACATCACCAGTGTCTATCTTGCATTACAGTCTACTTCCCATAACTCCATGTGTTCATAGCTTTTAGTATCAATTTTAATATGTCTGTTCGTTGTATAGCTGATACAGAGTTTCATTTGGCCACAGAGTTTCATTTGGATGCAACCTCAGTTGACTGCAGGCTGAAGTTACCCAACTTTTGCAGTCTCCCATCCTCTTTTGGGGGGATGGAGAGGGATTTGAGGAATGTTTGCATAACTTGGTAGTGTAGCTTCCCACTCTTGTTTTATACTCTAGCTCAGATATTTATTCTTTTCTAGCTTATTCCACATATATTAGTGGTGGAAAATGATAATGCTGCAGCCCTACATAGCACTTCTTCATGACTAGCAATATATTTTAGTATTCTGTTGTTGCAGTGGAGCATTTGTGATGGTGAGATGACAGTTTTAGGCCAGATTAGAGTAAAAAGAGTATGGTTGTATTATACTTGTTTTACTCTAACTTGGCTTATTATTGCAATCTCACTATCCTGAATGCTGAGTTGTAACAATCGATTAAGACTAGAGTATGGTGCTAGTTACGAAGAAGTGCTATGTAAAGAATGTATAGCCAGAGCGTTGTCTTTTTCTGCAATCGAGTTACATGAAATAAACTATAAAAGGGTTGAAGATCTGGGCCAAGTTTAGGTGAAAGAACTATAGTAATGTGAAGCATCCAAAAGGTCCTTGCTTCTCACCAGACTAAAGTGAGCCATCTCCATATTTCATGAAATTTGAAAGCACAGTATAATGACCACCCTGCATTAAGTAAAAGCCAGCACTGAGTCTATTAACTGAAGATACCCAAAAGCAACATAATCCTGTAAATCCAGTATACTGGCCTAAAGTTATTTGTAATTCAGAGCTTTCATTGCCATCTTGAAATTTTTACCCAAGTCCACAAAATCATTTATAAAACAAATAAATGCTAACTCACTCTGTAATACTGGTTTGTAAACACCTCAGAATTTTTTAAGTGTCATAATAGTAACTAGGAATCTGAAAATATTGATAAGAATTTTTAAACTGTCATATTGGTGGTAGGTGGGGGTGCCCATCATCCACCCACTTGGTGTAGTGATACTCTGTTGTTGGGGTAGCTCTGCATTGAGTAGCAAACCAAATGATTTCCTGTAAACCAGGAAAGCATTTACAGCACTGGGTGGTAACCTCATAACCAACCAACACATGTTCCCTATGTGGCAACAAGTGGGTTGGTGGAGGGTTAGTGCCCCTCCCTGGAAAACAATTAACTAAAAATATGAACAAGAAGCCTCAGACCAGGACTGACCAAAAGGTGACGACCAAGGACTGACCAAAAGGTGATGACTAAGGACCGAACAAAGGCCTTGGTACGGATAGGTACATGGAATGTAAGGGGTGCAAATGATGAGGTGAAAGAAAGAGAGATTATACAGGTGCTTGAGGGTGCAAAAGTGGATGTGTGTGGATTAACTGAAACTAAATGGAGGGGTAAAAATGTGAAAGAATGGGAGTATGTATGGGGTATATGCACAGGAATAGGTGAGAATGAGAGGGCAAAAGAAGGAGTGTGTATTGTTGTAAGTAACAGATGGAATGAGAATATAAGTGAGTATGGATCAATTGGCTCAAGGATTGTGTGGGTAAGAGTGAAAGTTGGACTACAAATGTGGGTGATTGTGTGCGTGTACGTGCCAACGGGAGATCGTGCAAGCAGAGTGAGAGAAGAGTTCTGGACAAATGTGAAAGCATGCTTGGAAAAGTTTGGAAGGAATGAGAGAGTGTTTTTGATTGGAGATATGAATGGAAAAGTAGGGGATGTGAAGGTGGATGGAGTAGTGGGTGAGTGGGGTGTGCCTGCAGAGATGGATGAGAATGGCAGTGCTTTAGTGGACATTTGTGCTGGGAGGGGGTTGGTGGTAGCCAATGTCCTCTTCAGGCACAAGATGATCCATAGGTATACATGGTGAGTGATGAGAAGGGAGGATGGTGAACTGAGTGAACAGAAGGCAGTAATTGATTATGTGTGTGTGGATGAAAGGATGAGAAGGTGTGTAATGGATGCAAGAGTATATAGAGGTTGGGGGAATGGACTTTCAGTCCACCACTTGGTGGTGGTCAGAATCAAAGCCCAATCAAAATTGAGAAATAGAAGAAGGGAAGGACAGGAGGAAGTAGTTCTTACAAGGAGGGTAGAAAAGTTACAAGAGAATGGAAAAAAGGCAGAATATAAGAAGGAAGTGGAGGAGTGACTGGGTAAATATAGATTGGAGCAGATGGGGGACGTGGAAGGTGTGCGCAAGATATTCACAGAAGAAATCTGTGCAGCATGTGAGGTGGTGTGTGGGGTGAAGAGAAGACAAAAGGGGGTGCAGGGAACAGTATGGTGGACTGAAGAGGTGAGAGAGGCTGTGGCACAAACGAAGAAAGCATATAGTGAGTGGATGAGAAACAGGGGCGTGGAAGAAGTTGAGAGACGGAAGAGAGAGTTATGTGTAGAGAGGAAGAGAGAGGTGAAAAGATTAATAATAGAGAGTTAGAAGAGAGTTGATGAGGAATTTGGAAAGAATTTGAGTGTAAAGTGGAGGGAATGTAAGAAAATGTTCTGGAAAGAGGTAAGGAGAGTTAGACAGGGTGCCAAAGAAGTTAGGTGGTGAGTGAAAGATAAAAATGTAGATTACTAGTGGAGAAGGGACAAAAAGTGAGCAGATGGAGAGAACACTAATGAAATGTTGAATATAGAGAATGAAAGTAATGCAAGTACTAGTGGCTGGGGAATGGCTGGGAGAAGGAGGGATGTGAGAAGAGAGGAAGAAATCTGCAGGATGGAAGTTGTGGAAACAATGAAGTAAGTTAAAATGGGGAAAGCCCCAGGAACTGATGGAGTGTGTGGTGAAATGGTGAAGCATGGGGGAGAGATAGTAACAGAATGGATGTGGAAGATGTGCAGACTGGCCTGGGAGGAAGGTAGAGGCCCGGAGGATTGGAAGTCAGGTATAATTATTCCCCTGTACAAAGAAAAAGGGGAAAAAGAAGTGTGTGGTAATCATAGGGACATTTTCCTTCTTAGTGTAATAGGAAAAGTATATGGTAGGATACTTATTGACAGAGTTAGGGAAATAACAGAGGAATTAGTTGAAGAACAGGGAGGTTTTAGGAAGGAAAGAGGTTGTGTAGATCAAATATTCATTCTTAGATCTTTAGTGGAAAAGTTTCTAAAGAAGGGAAAGATTTTTTTTTTTTTTAATGCAAGGAAGAAGGAACCAAAGGCCATGGGCCTGCAAACTGTTCCTTCCAAGAAAAAACTAAAACAATACGAAAGAGAGCCAAATTCAAGATCCGTTCATTTCGAGATGCCTGGACACACTGCGTTTGAAAGACTGGAGATCATAGGAAGTAGGAAATACAGACAGAGGAAGACAGTTCCAGAGTTGTATGCAGCCTTCATGGATTTGGAGAAAGCATATGACAAGGTGGATAGACAAGGATTGTGGAAAGTTTTAAGAATTTATGGAGTGTATGGGAAGTTGTTGAAGTCTGTGAAGAGTATGTATGAGGGTGCTAAGGCTGCAGTGTGTGTGGATGGTGAAATGAGTGAATTTTTCCATTTGAAGGTTGGATTGAAACAAGGATATGTCATGTCTCCATGGTTGTTCAGTCTGTATATGGTTGAAGTTATGAAAACGATACAAGGTAGGGCAGTGGATGTTGGAGTGGCCTTAGTGAGAGAGGGCAGTGTTTGGAAATTCCCTGTACTGTTGGTTGCAGATGATACTGTGTTGTTAAGTGAAGACGAAGGGGAGCTGCAAGGCTTGGTAGATGAGTTTGGGAGAGTGTGTAAGAAACGGAATATAAAGGTGAATGTAGGGAAGAGTAAAGTAATGGTCTTCAAGAGAAGTGAAGCCAGTGAATGTACAGTGAGATTGGATGAGGAGGAAATGGAATATGTGAGTGCATTTAAGTACTTGGGTAGTGTGATGAGTAAGGATGGAAGTTTAGAGGGTGAAGTGCTTGAAAGGGTGCAGCAGGGAAGGAAGGTTGCTGGTTCGTTGAAAGCAGTGATAAGAAACAGGGAAGTGAGCATGGTAGTGAAAAAGCTACTACATGACAGTATTGTGATACCAACTCTAATGTATGGAAGTGAAGCTTTGACCTTGTTGGAGAGACAAAAGTTATGAGTGAGAGCAGTGGGAATGAGTTATTTGAGAGGAGCATGTGGAGTCACGTGGAGAGACAGACTGACAAATGAGGAAGTGAAGGAGTGTTGTAGTGTGGATGTGGATGTGATAGGAAGTGTTAGGAGAAACACAGTAAGGTGGTTTGGCCATTTGGAGAGGATGGAGGGTGAAAGACTGACGAGGAGAGTGTATGTGAGTGAGGTAGAGGGGGATAGAGGGAGGGGGAGGCCAAGGATGAGATGGAAGGATGGAGTGGAGAGGTATATGAGAGAGGGGTGTGTGAGCTGGGAGCAGGGCAGTGAAGTGGCTGGGGACGGAGGGACATGGAGGCAATTTGTTTGTGGCCACCCCTTACGGGATTAAGGCGTCTGGCAATAGATAGATAGACTGATATCTAGGCAGCACAAAAATTCACATATAATAATACTTGCTGGTAACTTCCAAATCCAAGATAGCCTCAGTCCTTTAATTCTGGTATCTCAAAATTTAACTAAATCCAAAAATCAGCTTCTAAAATACTAACTGGCATCTTTCAATTATCAAAATTATGCTAAGTCCAAAAATTTGCTGCAAAAATACCAAGCTGGCAACTGGGATCCAAGATGACCGTGCATGTGTGTTGAGGCTGTGAGCACTGTTGGTACAGTTGTGGACAAAAATACTGTTCCACTTCAGACAATTATGAAATGCATGTAGCATTCTGAAAAGGTCATTCTCTGAAGCTGGCCTCACTGGGTTTGCTATTTATGAAGAGGCTCAGTATTTATGTGCACAGCTTTGTCTCCACTAGTCATTTCTATAGTTGCCCCATCCCTTTGCTCTTCTTTCCTTACCCACAACAAGCAAGTATGGGTAGGCAGCAAGGGCAAAGGCATGGCGCCAGCTTTTTAGAGGTCACTTTATTTTTGCTAACTCTTGTCTCTTTTTCAGCTCATCTCCGGGCACTCTTCTGATTATATGAGGCTCGACGCTGAACCTGCTCACCTTAAACAATGCAACCGACTTAGGAACATTTTTTTTGGACCTTTTGGGGGCCAAAAAATTTCATTTTTTGACCATTTTTTTTATATTTTGCTTAAAAATCACTCATTTGCCATTTTCTTGCTTATTTATATACAGTATATATATTTTTTGTGCTAAAAGAAATCAGATAGTGTAGCTTCATTTTTTAATCCTCTTATATTTTTTAAATTCTATTGTTGATCATTGTTGTATATAGGTTATGCAAGAGTCAGAGTTTCTCTTAAGACCACACATGTTTAAAGTCTTTAAGTCAAAGCTCAGTATAGGAAAGTATTCAGTTTTAAAACCACCTTCATTTCAAAAGATAAGGAAACAAGACAGAAAAATTCAATTTTTATTATTAATACTTCAGTATAAAATACAGTAATAGATACAGCAATATAAAACATGCATTCAAAAGTAGTATTTGGCCAAACAACATCGTGGGAGGAGCGATCCGACTTGCAAGGGAGATAGCACCATCACCATCAGGCTTCTTGAGGCAGAGAGGATCACACCAGTGTCAGTTTTCTCACAGCTGGGGAGACCATCACACCACCACCAACACTATCAGTCTTCTTATGGCAGCGGGGATCACACCATCACCATCAGTTCTTACAGCAGCGGGGATCACACCATCACTATCAGTCTTCTTATGGCAGCAGGGATCACACCATCGCTATCAGTCTTCTCAGGGCAGGAGAGATCACACCACCACTCTCTCACAGCAGGGATCACCAGCAGGCTTTTTCATGGTAGGGGAGACCATCACCACACCTCACCACGAATCTTATGGCAGGAGAGATCACACAACCACTGTCAGTCTCCTCACAGCTGGGGAACACCACAGAACCATCATTTTTCTCGCATCAGGGGAGATCACACCACCAGGCTTCTCACAACAGGGGATGAGACCAAATTTCAGCAGGGCACAACCAGTCTTGCGAGGCAGCAGGGTAAAAACAGCAGACGCAAACAACCTGTGAAGCAGAAGTAGACGAATATTAGTTCAAACCAACAAACTTTATTACATAATTATTATTTCCCAGTGAAACTAAAGAACAGCTGTTTTCATTTATAATCCTCAAGATTGATTTATGTCCTCTTTCATAATACTGTATTTGTATATGGCTATTACCGTCTAACACCAGGCTTCTCTCAGCAGGTTAGGGCAGATCTCCAACAGCGGCAAGTCATCTTAAGGCAGGGGAAGACACCACACCACACCACCAACAAGCTTCTTATGGCAGGGGGGGGGAGACCACACCACCAACAGGCTTCTCATGGCAGGGGAGACCAAACTTCAGCAGGGTATGACCAGTCTGGCAGGGAAGCAGCATCAAGGCAGCAAACTCCAGCACCACCTGTTGACCAGATGTTATTAGTTCAAATCAGTGTTAGCTTTTGTTACCATATTTAATCTTATATAGCAGAAACTTCAACTTGGCACTATTCCTTCTAGCACCTTTTTTAAAAATATTTCTACTTTTATCATAACTTATCAAAATGTGTAATATGCAAAACAGCCAAGAAAGAGGTGCTAGGGAGTCTCAGGCAATGGGAATATGTACCTTATATCCACACTAAACCAAGTGAAAATGTCTGACTTTTAGGGACCCAAGCTTCTTTAGACATAGACAAACATTAAAGAAGAGTTTTATAGTAGTTACAGTAATGTATTTTATATCAAAGAGGTATATAATACTAGTCTTAGTCTATGAAGTCTATGTGAGCTTTAGTTATTAGGTATAGGACCAAGTCCATTATTACCCTTAGCGAAAGAGTGAACCATATTATTTAACATGTAATTATTATGCCATTACCTTCAGATGTACGAATAGTTGTAACTAATAATAAACTTTATGTTATGAGTTCAGAGCATATTATTGATCCCCATGTACGAAAAAATGGTGTCTTTGAATACCTGACTTTCTGGATTTATCGAAAAATGTCGAAGATGAATGGTTTAATGAAAAGGAAGGTCGAAATGGGTATACAGTATCTAACCCATACCAAAGATAAAAGTTGTAGCTTTATCAAAACTAATGATCAAAAGGACTGGGTTTACCAAAGGAAATAACATTGGACTGATCAAATATTTAGAGCAAAACTGATGGTACTCAGGGGTTGAAAATAATCCCCGTAGTACTCCTAGGTCACCACTGCCTAGTATCATAAACACCCAACTCACATCGATAGAGGAGCCAGACTAGAGTGACAGGCCAAGTAATCTGATCCACATCAGACAAAGAACTAAGCTACCAGGCCAGCTGTTTTACTGTCATAACCTCAGAACCACCACGTCATCGCCACCCTTACATACACACACACATCGTTAACTCTGGTCGACACTGCTTCGGGTGTCGTGTGACGTTGATGATGACGTAGGCGTGACGAAAATAATTACGTTTTCCTATAACGTTTTCTATGATTAATAAAGGGGAGACTACTACTTTTTATGAACTTTAAAAGCCTATCCTCGGGTCCCTACGCTTCTGGGGGTCCAATGAATGTTACTATGTGGTGTATTCCATTTATTGGATTGCAATAAAATCAATTACACACTCGTATTCTTCGTTTTAATCATGCCCTTGTTACTGTTGCTGCTATTGTTCTTGTGGTCGTGGGCTGGTCTGTACGTGATCCCAGTGGACTGCAGGCTGAAGTTTCCCTTTCCTGAAGTCTACCGTCCTCCTGTAAGGAGATAGGGGACGTTTAGGGATGGTTATGCGACCTGGCAGCTGCACCGCCTGGTGTGGTGTGCTGGGGTGTGTTGTGGTGCATGTACCGTGTGTGTGATGATATGGTGTGCTGTGCTGTGACAAAAACTCTCTATTAAATAAATATTATTGATCCAACTTACCGTCGTATGTCTGGCAAACCAATCTTTCAGGCATTTGATCGTACAGAATGTAAAACTTTAACTTCACCAAATCTTTAAAATCCACTTAAAAACATTAATATATCGCTAGTATAGTACTTTAAAGTAGAAAATCGGGTGGAATTACAAGTATATTGAGGAGAATAGACTGGAAAATCCTCCGTGCTGGGGTCAGAGTGGAGTCGAGGCGGGGCAGCAAGAGACATCAGTTGTAGGCAGACGTTCGAGCAGAGCTGTGGTGTGCAGCTCTACTCTGCCAAATTCACTGCCTCTATCTGTCTTCCTCTGTCTGTTTCTATAGCTCTCCAGTTCCATTTCTATCTCTGCCCGCCTCTCATACACACACAAACACAATTTTACTCTGTACCTTCGACATAACAGGCCTACACTATACCAGAAACATATAGCATATAATGCCTTAACCACAAGCACGCACCCCCTAACACACACACACACACACATACTCTCTCTCTCTCTCTCTCTC
>JAGKTI010001117.1:0-11780 GCA_018397915.1 Birgus latro
GAAAGTATTGAGCAGATGGAGAGAGCATTGTGAAAGGCTAATGAATTGGAATGATGGAAGGAAATTGGTGGTAAACATGACTGGTTTTTGGTAGTACACAAATTAATATGATGCCTGAGATTGTGACATTGGCAGACATGAAAAACGCTGTGAAGGGACTGTGGAATGGGAAGGCAGTAGGCTAGGTGTTAGGGAGGTATAGGCAGAGATGATGAAATGCAGCGGAGATAATGGAATGAAGTGTGTTCTAGAAATACAAGAAAGCTTAGATGAATGAATTTATACCAGTGGAGTGAGTGAAGTATGCAATTGTGCCTTTGTACTGTACATAGTAAAGGTGATCGGAGTGAGTGCAAAAGGTATCGTTGGGATATGTCTGCCGCATGATATAACAAAGGTATATATAGAAGAATAACTATAGAGAAGATAAGGATTATACAACAAGATGTCTGGTGAGTGATGAACAGGATTGATACGTGAGTGGTAGGGGACGAGTGGCATATAGTTTTGCAGTATGACGTAGTGGAGGAAGCAGCAGAAAATGGCTGCAGGGTATTTATGGAATGTGTGGATCAGGAAAAAGTATGTGACAGGGTAAACAGAGAAGGATATTAAATATATTATTCATATATATGATGTGTATTGGACACTGTTGTGTATCATCATTACTGTTCGAGTGATATAGGGGTGTGACATATCCCAGTGGCCGTTCAATTCAATACTGTATATGAGAATATGATAAGGGTTAAAATTCGAGTACTGGGAAGAGAGGCGGCGATTGCAATTAATTATGAAGGATGGAGCACCTCAAATTTATATATATACAGAGTTGATGATGTGCTGCTTTGTTGCACTGAAGAGTATTTTGTGAATAGTTCAGGTTTGTGATTGTTCGTAAGGGGCCTGAAAGTTCTGCGTACTCCACGAGTTAAGTGATGGTTGTTGTAAGAGAAAGTGATTCATTGTGACAGGCTGGCAAAAGGAGAGACCGATATCGGCGAAGGTATGTAACCTCGGTGTTGTTACAAAAAAGAAGAAGAAGAAGAGGGTAAGCGTACGAAGGAAGTGGTGAGTAGAGTAACTTGGGGAAGAAAGATTACTGGTGCGATGAAGTCTTCGACAGCAAACGGAAGTGTGAGTATAAAGGCTGCAAGAGGTGTGAATGAAGGTGTGCTAGTGTCGACCTTAACGTATGGGTGTTAGGCTTTGTCATGGTAGTATTGTGAATGGGCGTGATGAGGAATGTGTATGGAATGCATAAAGTGGATAGGCAAGAAACGGTGCGATTTGTGAAAGATGTTGAGTAAAGAAATCTTTTGATAGTAGGATGAGAGCGTGCTAGGATCGTATGGTCACATTGAAAGAATGAGTGGAATTAGGGTGGTGGATAGGTTGCATAATTATGTGAGGGAGTCTAGAGGTGGAGGAGGCGTGATAGGCAAAGAGGTGGATGGATATGATAAATGAGCGAGAAAAGGAGGGGATCGTCTTGGTTAGATAAAGTATGTGCACATGGCAGTGGTTTGACATCTCTTGAGTCAGCATCTAATCTTGTAAGGTGCACAGTAAGTGAAACTCATCCGTACCGTAAGTTAAAGAAACATAAGCCTTCAAACACGACTAAAAAAGCTGATTTTTAGGCTTGGGAGGTGGAGCCATGCTTGAATTAAATGAATGGCTGTGACCCATTTCACGGGTGTGCTGTTAATAGTTCTCCCATTTTCCTACTTTCTCATTCCATAGTCTGAATCCTAAGTTTTTCGGTGGGTAAACAGAAGGGTCAGGATGTTACTTCATATGCTGGCAAAGACTATATAGTGCAGTATTGCTCGGAAGCAGTTGTGTGTGAACCAATGAAATAGCTTTTGAGCTCATTTCTGTCATTCGAATTTTCCCGCGAATCAATATTTTTTGGACGATAGGTGCTGGTATGAAATAATGTTTGCAGTAAGAGGTGCATAAATAGTTGAGATTAAATAGTGTTGTTGTTGGATTATTATTGGTATTCGCGTTAATTATTGTGTAATGCATTGTTTATTGAGGTTGCATAGAGATGAACGAGTTGCGCACGCGTCACTTTGTTTATACGCGACGCCATTGCTCTGAGTGGTCACGTATCTTACCTTTGTTGTGTGTAGTTCTGCCGGTGAATCTTAATTGCACGGTAAGCAAGGTTCGGTCAAAGGTCATGGGATCGACCGAGACAGAAATGAAGATTGATATGAGGACAGACTTCGGAGAGGGCGGTGCGGACGAGGTGGGTGGGACTGCAGACACCAGCCGAGGTTCCGGTGAGTTACGAGACAACAATAATGTCGTGATACTGGCGAAGGTCATACACATATGTATAGGGCCTGCCTTACACAGCTTTTTATTCTTGAACAATTTGTCAGGAAAGTTATTTCTCGCGTTTTTGGTAAGTGGTAATGGGAAAAAAGTATTTGGTACAACTACCAGGTCGGCGTATGTTATGAACATTGTTCTGTATTAACGCTATGGATTTTTCGGTTCTCCAAGTTTTGTGGGTATTTGTAGCCACCTTCGAAAGATTGGGAAACTGTGTCTATACTGAATCAATGTTAACTAACAGGACTAATTAACCTATTACCCTTTTTCATAAGTGTTTCTTTGGTTACGTTAATTTATTATTAGGTTAATTTTTACAAGTTGCCAATACACCCCCCAGGTAATAGGTTCCCAGTTTTAGGACACATTCACAATGCATGAAGAAGGCCAACAAAAATAAATGGCGTTTGCTTGGGAAAATAATAATGAACAGTTGCCTTACTCAAAAAATTGCTATACAGTATATAGTAAAATTAAGTAAAAAGAGTTATATAATTGATAAAGTATTTTTCTGCTTATCTTACAGAAAGAGTTTTGGTCAATTTGCTTTTAGAACAATAATGGAATTTTGATTTTACCCTCGTGATGGTGTATGTACAGTCACGCTCCCTAATTTAGACCCACCCCGTGCCATGCCCAGAGCTGAGGGAGGCAGTAGCCACGGCTCTTAAACGAACACGTTTACTAGCCACCCTTCCCCACTCCACCCGTCATTCCCCCCGCCCTCCCTCTCGCATCCAATGTTCATTCTCTACCTTACTGCATTCCTTTCCACCCTCACCTCTTATGAAACAATCATTTACTGAAGAAGAAAATGCTGGACGGTATTAGTACATTTTGGAAAACACAGGGCATAAGAAAAGGTAAGACCTGAATATATTAAACACGTTCGTTTAAGAGCCGTGGCTACTGCCTCCCTTAGCTCTGGGCTTGGCTCGGGGTGGGTCTAAATTAGGGAGCGTGACTGTACCATATCTCATCTAAAACCCTTTTCTCTTTGAAATTTTTGTCACAGATGAACATTAAGAAATATCCGTTGAAATGTATGTGAACTGATGTTTTGGTCTGTTACCATGTTGGACAGAGGATGTCTGTATGCCACTATGTTGGTTATATCACATCTGTGTAGGCCACCAAGTTTGTACGCATAGTGCAGTCAAAACTCGCTGTACAATAGGGTTATGTCAAGTGAAAACCTATTGCATAACAATTTGTCATATAATCTATCTGTTTATAGCCAAATGCCATTATCCTGAAAGGGGTGGCCATCTTTGAGTTAATGCTTTTATGGGGAGGGGCACTTGCCCTCTGCCAACCCACTTATTGACATGTGGGGGACACTAGTGGGTTGGTTATTTGGTTACCACCCAGCATTTACAATGGTTGCCTGGGTTACAGGAAACCATTACGCTTGTCACTCAATGTAAAGCCACCTGAAAAGGAAAGAGGAATAATAAAAAGTGACTGGAAAGATGAAAGAAATAGGAAGAGAGGAGAGCAGACATAGAAAAAAAATGATTAAGATCAAGGAAGAAGTAGGCAGCACTACATCAGTTGAGTGGATGATGGTCGCCATCTTGTACCACCTATGGAATTTGATATTTAATGGACCTTACTAAAAAAAAAAAAAAATGAAGTTAGTTAATACCATAGGCTAAAAGTCCCACCAGTTGGAAACAGTCTTTAGGAGCTCAAGCATTGTCTGGTCCTAATATTTTTGTTGAAGCAGAGTTTTTCATGAAGGGCATTTATTTTAATACCATGCTACCTAGGTGCCAACACATAGAAACAAGCACTATTAAACCATATGTGATTTTAAAGACTTTGTGCATGTCTGCAATGGCACTGGCAGCTCTGATATACTGTACACACGATAAAAAAGTATCGGTGCGCATTTGACCCAAAACAATTTGACGCCACAGATGATGGACTTGCAAAATGTTTGATGATTTTTCCCTCGTTGTAAAACGTGCTTACATATGTCATAGATAGGTTTCTTTTGACAATTTATTGTCAAAATTGGTACTGGATGGGAGAAGGAGGGTTGTGAGAAGAGAGGAAGAAATCACCAGGATGGAAGTGGTGGAAGCAATGAAGAAAGTTAAAATGGGGAAAGCCCCAGGAATTGATGGAGTGTGTGGTGAAATGCTGAAGCATGGGAGAGAGATAGTAATAGAATGGATGTGGAAGGTGTGCAGATTGGCTTGGGAGGAGGATAGAGTCCCGGAGGATTGGAAGTCAGGTATAATTATTCCTCTGTACAAAGGAAAAGGGGAAAAAGCAGTGTGTGGTAATCATAGGGGCATTTTCCTTCTCAGTGTAATAGGAAAAGTATATGGTAGGATACTTATTGACAGAGTTAGGGAAATTACTGAGGAATTAGTTGGAGAAGAACAAGGAGGTTTTAGGAAGGGAAGAGGTTGTGTAGACCAGATATTCATTCTTAGATCCTTAGTGGAAAAGTTTCTAGAGAAGGACAAGAAGTTGTATGCAGCCTTCATGGATCTGGAGAAAGCATATGATAGGGTGGATAGACAAGGTTTGTGGAAGGTATTAAGAATATATGGAGTGGATGGGAAGTTGTTGAAGGCAGTGAAGAGTATGTATGAGGGTGCTAAGGCTGCAGTGCGTGTGGATGGCAAACTGAGTGAATCTTTCCATTTGAAGGTTGGATTGAAACAAGGATGTGTCATGTCTCCATGGTGGTTCAATCTGTATATGGATGGGGTTATAAAAGAGATATAAGGTCGGGCAGTGGATGTTGGAGTGGCCCTAGTGAGAGAGGGCAGTGTTTGGAAACTCCCTGTACTGTTGTTTGCAGATGATACTGTGTTGTTGAGTGAAGACGAAGGGGAGCTGCAAGGCTTGGTAGGTGAGTTTGGGAGAGTGTGTAAGAAACGGAATCTAACGGTGAATGTGGGGAAGAGTAAAGTGATGATCTTCGAGAGAAGTGAAGCCAGTGAATGTACAGTGTGATTGGATGGGAAGGATATGGAGAATGTGAGTGAATTTAAGTACTTGGGCAGTGTGATGAGTAAGGATGGAAGTCTGGAGGGTGAAGTGCTCGAAAGCGTGCAGCAGGGAAGGAAGGTTGCTGGTTCGTTGAAAGCAGTGATAAGAAACAGGGAGGTGAGCATGGAAGTGAAAAAGTTGTTACATGACAGTATTGTGATACCAACTCTGACTTATGGAAGTGAAGCTTGGACCCTGTTGGAAGGACAGAAGTCAAGATTGAGAGCAGTGGAAATGAGTTATTTGAGAGGAGCATGTGGAGTCACATGGAGAGACAGACTAACAAATGAGGAAGTGAAGGAGCATTGTGGTGTGGTTGAGGACGTGATGGGAAGCGTTAGGAGAAACACGTTAAGGTGGTTTGGGCATGTGGAGAGGTTGGAGAGTGAAAGACTGACGAGAAGAGTGTATGTGAGTGAGGTGGAGGGGGCGAGAGGGAGGGGGAGGCCGAGGATGAGATGGAGGGATGGAGTGGAGAGGTATATGAGAGAGGGGGGTGTGAGTTGGGAGCGGGGTAGTGAAATGGCAGGGGACAGAGTGACATGGATGTGATTTGTTTGTGGCCACCCCGTGCGGGATTGAGGCGTCTGGCAATAGATAGATAGATAGTTAGTTAGTGGATGCATATTCAGATGATAATCAGTTAATTTTCCAAGTTCTACACAAGCTATATTGATCATTTTGGATAAAATCGTACATCTTCTGCGTAATACTTTTCCTACCGTATGTACAACATTGGCTGTATATAAGGAGGGGAACTTGTCGATAGCCCTTAATTTAGAGAAACCTTCAGATACCATCAGCACCCTGAAGGCATGGAATAGTGTCAAGAAAAGCTAAGAAAGAATAGAAGGGAGGAAGTTCTCAGACCTGAACTGTGCACCTAGAGCAGACTAAATTTTAACATGGCAAGATATTTATAACTGAAGACTAAGGAAGTGGTCTATTACTGGTAAAGATGAAATCTCAGTCTGTGAAATATATAATGCTTCATTATTGCCCCTGCAGTGAAATTTTAGAGCTAGGACCACTAATCCTACAAGATCACTTGCTCATTTTTGTAGTCCAGGTAAGATGAAATCATTCCTCAACCCATCAGCCAATCCCCCCCTCCCCTTTTTTTTTTTCTTTTTTTTCTTTTCTTTTTTTCCATCAGGAATGTAGGGGCCTAGGCCTAGGCTGCTCAGTTCTGACATTTAAGCTAAGGGTGATCAGTCTCTTTAACCCCTGAGTGGCATTGTCTCTGATAGACACTTGGATGTAAACACGTACGGGCTCAGTCTGGTTTAAGCACTTTAACTTAGTTGCTGGGTGTCATTTGGTGACAGTCAACCCCCACTATCTAATAGTACAATAACTAGATTTTTATGCTAATCCAAATTGCCATGTTTTGCTCCAGGTAAGATGAAATCATTCCTCAATCCATCGTCCAATCCTTTTTGTACCCCATCAAGAGTGTAGGGGCCTGGGGCTGGGCTGCTCATTTCTGACATAACCCATGGGTGACTGGCCTCCATTAAACCTTTAGTGGCATTGTGAGTTATAAACTCCAATAAACACTTGGATATAAGCCATATGGGCACCTGAAGCCAGTCACCAGGTGTCATTTGGTGACAGTCAACCCCCATTATCTAATAGTATAATAACTAGATTTTGGCTAATCCAAATTGCC
Source organism: Birgus latro (assembly GCA_018397915.1). Classification (NCBI taxonomy): domain Eukaryota; kingdom Metazoa; phylum Arthropoda; class Malacostraca; order Decapoda; family Coenobitidae; genus Birgus; species Birgus latro. The sequence goes on from JAGKTI010001117.1 coordinate 7,031, forward strand.
ATTTTTGCTCCAAAACCCCATTGTGTGAATCTGTATCTGCTCTCTCTCTCTCTCTCTCTCTCTCTCTCTCTCTCTCTCTCTCTCTCTCTCTCTCTCTCTCTCTCTCTCTCTCTCTCTCTCTCTCTCTCTCTCTCTCTCTCCAATAACTAACAAACTGACAGACAAAGAAATGCCCAGTCAAGCCCCTAGAAGTGTATATACCATATTCTGTCATGTTTGCATCATACCCTGTAACTGGCAGACAAAGAAATCCCCATTCAAGCCCTTAGAAGTGTATTTTTGCTGTCTTGTTTGCATCGTACCCTGTAATCGAATCATTACAGTACTGTATTCCTATGTACAGTAAACCCTTCATAAGCCGAACTGTATGGGGCTCTACCCTGGTTCGAATTACCGATTTTTCCGGCTTACCAAATTTTCACCCCCCAAAATTGCTAAATTACCGAATTTTCACCCCCCAAAATTCCTAAGACAATACCTATTACTTGTCCTTTCAACACTAAATTAAAGAAGCATATATAAATAAATTAGTTATGACAAAAAACAATATAGTGCATTTAATATACATTTAACCCCTTCAGTGCTGGGTGTATTTTCATTTTGTTCTTGCTGCCACCAGACAATTTTAGTCAGTGTAGGTTGGATCTGTGGAAGTGCATGGGGTTGGTACAGCCTTCGTTAGCCCCTTCAGTATGTGAGTCCAGTCCTGAGTGCCATAAAATCGGCTGGAGGAAGCGTAAATAAAGTAGAAATAGACGTCACAGTACTGAAGTGGTTAATTGGTAGAAAATCATTCACAGAGGCAGTACCGACTGTCGGTAACGTGTGTTGGAGATGGATTTTCACCCCCCCAAATTGCAATAACAATACTTATTACTTGTCTTCTTAACACTAAAGTAAAGGAGCATATACAGTGTATAAATTAATAAAGAAAGACAAAAAAGAAAGAATTCAGTGCACATAATTTGCCTTTCGTCAGTGGCAGAAGATCGTCGGCAGTTTGTTTTGTTTTGGAGATGGAGGTTGTGGAGGTGGTTTAACTCACACTTGAACATAAATTCTAAAAAGTACCCAGTATTTTTTTCACTCTATATTAAGAACTAAACTTAAATGAACTCACTGTAATAGACTGCAGTGTAACACCTTTTGTTAGAGGCAGTAGATTCTTTGGCAGTTTGTTTTGTTTTGGAGACAGAGGTGGTGGAGGTGGTTGAGTTCATACTGTAATGTAAATTCTAAACAGTACCCAGTATTTATTTCACTCTATATTAAGAACTAATGTAATCACTGTAATAGACTACAATGTAACACCTTTCGTTAGAAGCAGTAGATTCTTCGAAGTTCGGCAGTTTGTTTTGTTTTGGAGATGGAGTTGGTGGAGGTGGGTTAGTTCATACTTTAACGTAAATTCTAAACAGTACCCAGTATTTATTTCACTCTATATTAAGAACTAAACTTAAATGTAATCACTGTAATAGACTGCAATGTAACACTTTCAGTAATAATAGTACTGAACTTTAATCATGATCACTACACTGTCACACGCGCACTTTTTTTTCTTTTTTTAGCTTCATTCCTTTACAACTAGAGGTGCCAGTATCACTTCTTTTAAGCTATGAACCTTCCATGGCAAGGCAGAAGGCAAAAGGAGAGCACTGTTCAGCACTAAATGACAGTAAGAATGGTGCAACTACCGTCTCCAAAAGCAAGCAGCAGACTGGCGCCACGAGTCCGCTTGGCGCCATTTCTCCCCCTACTTTCGCATTTCGACCTACTTTCATATGTGGTCTCGGCCTGAGTTCGGCTAACTGAAGATTCCGGCTTCTAAAAGTTCGGCTTATGCAAGGTTTACTGTATGTAAGAATAACCCTCAACAGCCATGTCATAACCCTACATAACCAATGTGTTCTTGAGCGATGTCGTAACCTATATAACCAATATGTTCTTGAGTGTTACCCAAATTGTGTTGCAGATGCTGTGCTTCTTTAAGTGTGTAATTATCCTGGAGAGTGGTCAAAACCCTTGGCTCTGACCACCTCCTGATCATCATCTCTATCGAAACCAGAATTACCCCAGCTGGCCTGGTACACGGGTTTTATTCGCCCGTGTTTGGAGTACAACTCTCATGTGTGGGGAGGCTCCCCACATGCAGCTCTTCTCAATAGGGTGGAGTCAAAGGCTTTTCGTCTCATTAACTCTCCTCCTCTTACTGATTCCCTTCAACCTTTGTCTCTTCGCCGCACTGTTGCCTCTTTATCTCTCTTCTATCGCTACTTCAATGGTCACTGTTCCTCTGAACTGTCTGCTTGCATCCCTCCACCTCTACGACGGGCACGTAGTACCCGTCTAGCAACAAACACTCATCCCTTTTTTGTCCAACTCTCTAATGCATGAGTTAACCGTTACTCCCAGTCCTTCATTTATGCAACTGGTCAACTCTGGATCTGTCTTCCTCTGTCTGTATTTCCTACTTCCTATGATCTCCAGTCGTTCAAACGCAGTGTGTCCAGGCATCTCGAATTGAACGGATCTTGAATTTGGCTCTCTTTTGTATTGTTTTTGCTTTTTCTTGGAAGGAACAGTATGCAGGCCTGTGGCCTTTGGTTCCTTCTTCCTTGCATAAAAAAAAAAAAAAAAGACACACATACTCAGTTATGAGAGCCAGCTGGGTGGCCTTCACAACTGAAACAGAACAACACTGAAACATTAAACAGTACACCCATCACCGACATCAACGCTGCTGTGCACACTTTCAATACAATTATTCAAAATGCAGGCAAAAGACACATCCCTAGAGGCAACAGGAGACACAATCCCAACTTCACATCAGAAATTCAAGGCCTAATCAGTCAGCACAACACACTGCAACACTCCTCAGCACCCCATACACAAGACACTGTAGAACAAATACAGTCACTTAACACTCAGGTAAACAATAAAATATCTGAGTAGCAAACACTAAATTGGAATAATTATCTCAAAACACTTGACCACAAAACAGACCCCAACAAACTATACAAAACACTAAACAGCAATACTACACAATCACAGGTTCTCAGGCCCCATGAAGGGGCCTGCCTCAAACCAGCTTCCAGAAGCATATCCATACTCAAATCACTTAAAGACAACACACAGCTGCATGCATGGCCTCCTGATATCCATCCTTCTGAATCCTACCTCCCTCGTGAGGACAGAGTCCACCTGGCCAGACTGAGATGTGGGCATCATCCAGTCCTCTTAAGCTATCAGAAGAGGCTGGATGACTCCGTCGCTGAGGCCTGTCCAGGATGTAATGCTGCACCTCATACTATTAAGCACATTATGGAAGACTGCATTGCAAATCACGTACACCAACAACACAACATACATTTCTTGAGAGCTCTGTGGGAAAGCCCAGTCTCGGCTGTGGCCTTCCTTAGGGACTCGGGACTGTTCCGCCAGACTGCCTAGGTAACAACTACTACTACTACTACGACACAATCACATGCTGCCATCACAACAACAGACACCATACCCTCAAACAAACAACAAGCAGACACTCATCAATCACCTCTCACACGTCAGTCATCTAAACCCCCATTGCGATGATTGACGTGTCATCTGATGCAAGAGACAGTTTCCCCCCAGACCCAGACTTTTGCACCCTTCACTTACAACCAGACAAAGCATATCATCAGCAGCCTTAAGCACTCATCTACCTGTGGTCCAGACAACATAAGCAACACACACCTTATACATCTTGGACCACAAGGCATACAAGCACTTACCAGCATCAAACTGTAGCCACTCACACGACATAATACCCAACATCTGGAAGCATGGCACTGTCATCACTATCCCCAAAACCGAACAGAGACCCCACATTGCCTTCCTCACACTGCCCCATCACACTCCTCTGGACCCCCTCCAAAGTCACCGGACAACTAGTATTACAATTAGTAACACCTCACATCCCCCTAGCCCCATCACAACGTGGTTTTAGGCTGCTACATTCCTCAAACACTCTTCTTGCAGTCCTTATACAAAGAGTTTTTGATGGCATCAATTCAGCTAGACCACCACTCAGAACACTCCTAGTCACACTAGACATTAGCAAAGCTTTTAATGCCATCTCCAGCCATAACCTCACGAACATAATATTCAACACAAGTGTGCACAGTAACACAAAAAAATGGCTGGCAAACAACTTAGCAGGTAGATATGCACATGGAACGTTTGCCAGTCAGTCATCGAACATCAGAAACCTCTGAAACTGCATCCCCCAAGGATTTGTTTTGTCCTGGACACTTGTTAACCTATACATGCACAACATACCCACACCCCACACACCACAGATACACATAGCTTCCTGTACATGCACAACATACCCACACCCCACATGCCACAGATATACATAGCTTCCTATACATGCACAATATACCCACACCCCACACACCACAGATACACATAGCTTCCTATGCAGACAACATAACAATTACATGCTGTACACACCAAAAACACAAACACAGCTGCACACATCCTCCAGCCTTACCTCCACACACTACATGAATGGTTCACCACAAACAGACTCAATATAGCCCCAGTGAAATCTATAGTGACACTTCTCACAAACTGGACAGCAGAACATATCACATTCCACACCTCAACGCATACACACACACACACACACACACACACACACACACACACAATCCTTGGTGTAACATACAGTACATCAATATCATTTAAACAACACATCACAAACATTAAC
>JAGKTI010001117.1:12138-34179 GCA_018397915.1 Birgus latro
CCAGTAGCACAACACAGTTAACAGGACAGAAGCTAATTGTCAGTTTTCTCCCTCCACTTTCAGACTAGCCCATTTCCTCATGTCCTTAGTACTTTCATACCTTTAATTACAATACTCTTATCAGGAGCTATACTATAGCTGTATACAGTACTGAACAGCCACAGTTTACCATATGTTTCAAGCCACCTTTTAGTTGTAATTGTCATTAAACTGGCCCACTGCAAGATACAGATAACATTTTTGGTACAGTACTGTATTCAGTTTCATCCCCCACCCCCTTTCTGCTTCTTGGGAGAGAGCTACTGTAAAAAGGTTAGAATGGAATGTAATTATGTACAGTAGTTGCTGTCCATCATGTCAGCAATGAAAGTTAACTTCCTCTCCCCCCCCCACAGGCAACGGAGATATTGGACGACAAAATGGTCACAGAGATGGGGTTGGAGGCACAATGTTAGGGGATGAAAATGGAGAAGGCAGTTTGGCCCTGTCTCGCAAACGTAATGCCTCAGAAGACATGGAGATTTCTGTTGATCAGCCAGGTGAGACTTAAGCCACTTGCTCATCTTTTGTGTGTGTGTGTGTATGTGTGTGTGTGCTTCTTTTTTTTCTTAACGGGAATTTGTTACTGTAATAATTCCCCTGGCTGTGGTTTATGTAATAAGTTAGGTACCTTGAATTTAAATACAGTATTTCTCTTTGCCTTGTAACACTTGTTTTGCTAATTTTTTAATCTCTTGCAACCCTTTATATTATAGGAATCCATAGCTATTAGTCTGAGGTGTTTGGCCATCCATGGTATATGTCAAGCCAAATCTAGTTTAGGCCAGAAGGGATAAAAAAAAATGGTCATTACCGTAAAATATTCTGGTGTGAACTTGTTCGTAGAGCCAGTATACAGTAATTTTTTTGTATAGTACATCCCCTGGAGACCTGAAGTAAAGTACAGGTTAGACATATCACTCAAGTGGTGGTAATATTTTATTTTTATTTATTTATTTTTATTTTTTTTTCCCTAATTGCCGTTGAGACCCGCGATGTGATAAAGATGCTACTTGTTGCCACATCAAGCACAGTGGATAGTAAGGGGGCAGTCTTGACATTAAATTCCTGAAGTGTAGTGTTATAGCTCTGCAGTGCTGGAGAGTTTTGTAAGAAACCTTTCCAGAGTTTCTTGATAATGTGGAGAAGACTGCATCGGCAGGCATATTTGAAAAACAGGATTCACAACCAGTTTGAAATGGATGATAATATACTGTACTCTTATGTGACCTTTCTGATTGACTAAAATAATTGACTTGAAAAGTTACTGTAAGTGAGCAGTCACCCACCCCATCACCATACATTGTCCAACACCCTATGGCCCAGTGAGCCAAAGAAAGAAGAGGATCTCGCTGGAACCCAGTAACAAAACCCTGTTTGATTCATATTTTCACAAAGGGTAAGGTTGGGTCTCAACACATCACAGTCACACACTACCTAGGCAGCAAGACAAGACAGTCAGACCCTGGAAACCATTACTGTCTTCTATTATTTCCTGCTTCCAGTGGATTGCACAAGAAAAGGGCCTTGTAGATTCCTAATGTTGCAGCTTTCATGATCCTGAGAATGATTCAAAAGTGATCCCCATATGAATAGTGAGAGTCAATTGGTCATACCATTTTGAACTGAAGGGACCCCACACATGAGTAATGGACACAAATCTGTTGGTCTTTGTGAAACAGGTACTGTACTTATAGCCACCAACCAGCCGTATAGAAGAAGGCATTGGGAAGAAGCAACATTTCCAAAAATCCTCTTAAACTGTATATAGTGATAATATTAAAAAAGCGAGAACAAGGAAAAATGGTATCTTTTAGCTCATGACAATGAGTGGTAAGTGCTTGAACTGTATACTCTTGAGCTCGGCACCATACTGATTTTCAGGATTCTATCCCCGCTTCAAGTTACCTTCCCTTTTCTCTTTACATATTAACCCTTGCACTCAGGGTGGGGATGGACATCACAGTTATAGTGTACACCTTCCCTTTCCTATCATTCCTCTTGGTGTGGACTAAACCAGTGAAGAGTACAGATGACTTGCTTTGCTTCTCATATGTCTCGGAGAGCCTCTGGTTTCCAGTATTGCAATTTTTGCCACTAAATAGCTGGAAGTTACTATACTTTAGCTTGTTACCACAGCAAGGTGATGAAAGATCCAGACGTTCATTGTGTCTGCAGACAAATGATGTTTTCTGTTGTGATCTTACTTTTTGCAGTACTGCTTTCAATAAAGAAAAACAATTTAAAGATGAGTGAAAATCACAGATAGGCCCACTGTTTAAAGGTTAAAATATGGAGGGAAATGGGAGGTGGAGTCTTTTGAGAGGAGTAGCACATGATGCACCCAAGCTGATGAGCTTGTTTGTAAGTGCCATATCGTGTCTGATCATAGTTCATTGGGATAGTCCTGAACACCCCAGTGCATGAACATAAATAATCCTCTTACTGCTTTGGCAGAGTTGAAGGTCGTGATACTGGCTTTTAGGAGTGAAAAAACAAGCTTTTACTTGGTGAGAAGCCCATTCCTTTTCTGGTAGATCATGGAGATTCTGATCAATATTCTTACCAAGTGGGGTCCCCTTATCCTCCCCATTGCTCCTCTTCATAAGACTGGGGAGCTTCAGATGGCATGATAGTATGTAAGGCAGCAGCAGCATCACTCGGTATTCTTACCAAGTGGGGTCTGCTTCTCCTCCCCATTGCTCCTCTTCACAAGATTGGTGAGCTTCAGATGGCATGATAGTATGTAAAGCAGCTGCAGCATCACTCTGAGTTGGAGATAAATATATCACAACCACTGCCTTCCAAGCTCAACATTTTTATATTTATTGATTTATTTTTTTATATTTTTTTTTTTTAGACAACTTCTAAACCAACTTCTGGTTTAATATGAAAGCTTAGAGAATTTTCAGCTCCTCTTGAGATTGTCTCCTCACTAGCTTCTGTAATTGGCATTGTGGCAAGTTATTCATTTCCTTGAGTTCCTCCATGACTTCATAACAAAGGAATTTTATAAATAAATAATATACTAGAATAATTGCATTGCCCTTACATGTTTAGGTACAGGTATACCCCGGTTTAACAATGCAATTAGTTAAGTAAAAACCCATTGTTGGGCGGGGTATCATATCTCGAGGTAGATTTAACATGTAAAGTATAGAGATGCGTTTTTTGGCCTTCCCCCCCCCCCCCAACCAAGTCCAAAACCCACCCAAATGAGTCCAAGAACAAGTTTAAAACCAATCTAAATGGCCCAACAGCTGTAAAAGAAGCTAACCTGAGCCTAACACCTGTAAATAACTCACTAAAACCAGGAAATAAAATTTGAAAATCGTCAAAATATAAGTCTGGAAAAAATCAGACTTGGTAAACTGTGCCCCAAAATGACAGTGTTCACCCCATTTATGGCTAAAACACATTAGTATGTCTAAAAACAGTTTATAAATCAACCTAAACACACAATTTTAGTCTAAAATATCATCAAAATCAGTAAAAAAAAAAACTCGTTAAATTGGGGTTTGGCCATCGTTAGGCTGGGTATGGTGGTATTTCTACCCCCAATGTTAAGCCAGGGTATCGTATATTGAGGTATACCTGTACTTTCTTCCTCAGGTACAATATTGTAATATCCAAGACTAGGTCATGTAGCTAGTAATCTGTTGGCCTTTAGAAAATGCCAAAAAGTTGAATGCCATTTTGTTCTACTGGTTTATGAAAGCAGTCATAAAAAGAAGAGGATGATCAGTATGTAATTTAGGTATATAACTGAGATGTGGCAGTTTGCCCAGGATTATTTTCATCTCATAACCCTTGAAGATCAGTTGACATGCATTTAATTTAGGCCAGCAACTGACAATTTTATTCAGCTTAGGTTAGAATCTTAAACTCATGAATTCAGAATGCTTAGAGAATTGGTATGTTGGAATTTTATTCTTGCAACTAGAAGAGAACAATCTTGGCATCAGGTGATTTTTTATTTTTTTTTCCCTCATTAGTATCACAGTTCATATTCAAGGATATGGAAGTTTCATGATTTTCATTGAGATGTAAAGAAATTTGATGACTATGTATAAGTAATACTGTACACTTGACATGAAAGATAGCAAATGGCATAAAAGGAGTTGAATGTAGAGTGATGTATTGTATGTTTTTTCCCAGAAACATACCAAGTTTATATGGAATTATTCATTAACAAATCATGATTTGGATGTTCATTTCTTTTTCAGAAAATATTATACACTTCCTTTAATAGAGCTATACTCAGTAAATAGTTAACTGTTATATCCAGTTTTAACTGTTCTTATTACAGTATGCAGTATTAAAGGGCGATACTTGAAATTACTGTTCCAAGAGTAAAAATATATCCTGATGTTTTTATATTATTGGAAATAAGTGCAATTACAGTAAGTATTTAGGAGTGTGTATTGCTGTGAGCTAAAGATGGAAGGAGAATGTAAGAGAGTATGGATCAGTTGAGTCAAGGATTGTGTGTGAGCAAAAGATGGAAGGAGAATGTAAGAGAGTATGGATCAGTTGAGTCAAGGATTGTGTGGGTAAGAGTGAAAGTTGGACTACAAATGTGGGCAATTGTGTGCGTGTATGCGCCAACACAAGATCGTGTAAGTAGAGTGAGAGAAGAGTTCTGGACAAATGTGGAAGCCTGCTTGGAAAAGTTTGAAAGGAATGAGAGAGTGTTTCTGATGGAAGATATGAATGGAAAAGTAGGGAATGAGAAGGTGGATGGAGTGGTTGGTGAGTGGGGTGTGCCTGCAGAGATGGATGAGAATGGCAGTGCTTTAGTGGACATTTGTACCGGGAGGGGGTTGGTGTTAGCTAATACCCTCTTCAGGCACAAAATAATCCATAGGTATACATGGCGAGTGGTGAGAAGGGTGGACAGTGGAATGAATGAACGGAAGGCAATGATTGACTATGTGTGTGTGGATGAAAGGATGAGAAGATGTATAATGGATGCAAGAGTATATAGAGGTTGGGGGAGTGGACTTTCTGACCACCACTTGGTGGTGGCCAGAATCAGAATCCAAACAAGATGTAGGAAGAGAAGAAGGGAAGGACAGGAGGAAGTAGTTCTTACAAGGAGGGTAGAAAAGTTACAAGAGGATGGAATAAAGGCTGAATATAAAAGGGAAGTGGAGGAGCGATTGGGTAAATATAGATTGGAGCAGATGGGGGACGTGGAAGGTGTGTCAAGATATTCACAGAAGAAATCTGTGCAGCATGTGAGGTGGTGTGTGGGGTGAAGAGAAGATGCCAGGGGGTTCAGGGAACAGCATGGCGGACTGAAGAGGTGAGAGAGACTGTGGCACAAACGAAGAAAGCATATAATGAGTGTATGAGGAACGGGCGTCGAAGAAGCTGAGAGACAGATGAGAGAGTTATATGTAGAGAGGAGGAGAGAGGTGAAAAGATAAGTAAGAGAGAGTAAGAAGAAAGTGGATGAGGAATTTGGAAGGAATTTGAGTGCAAAGTGGAGGGAATGTAAGAAAATGTTCTGGAAGGAGGTAAAGAGAGCTAGACAGGGTGCCAACGAAGTCAGTGGGGGTGTGAAAGATAAAAATGGTAGATTACTAGTGGAGAAGGGAGAAAAAGTAAACAGATGGAGAGAACACTTTAATGAACTGTTGAACATAGAGAATGAAAGTAATGCAAGTATAAGTGGCTGGGGAATGGCAGGGAGAAGTAGGGTTGTGAAAAGAGAGGAAGAAATCAGTAGGATGGAAGTGGTGGAGCAATGCAGAAAGTTAAAATGGGGAAAGAGCCCCAGGAATTGATGGAGTGTGTACTGAAATGCTGAAGCATGGGGGAGAGATAGTAATAGTTTTTTTTATTTTTTTTATTTATGGATGTGGAAGGTGTGCAGATTTGCGTGGGAGGAGGGTAGAGTCCCGGAGGATTGGAAGTCAGGTATAATTATTCCTCTGTACAAAGGAAAAGGGGAAAATGCAGTTTGTGGTAATCATAGGGGCATTTGCCTTCTCAGTGTAATAGGAAAAGTATATGGTAGGATACTTATTGAAAGAGTTAGGGAAATAACAGAGGAATTAGTTGGAGAAGAACAGGGAGGTTTTAGGAAGGGAAGCGGTTGTGTAGACCAGATAATCATTCTTAGATCCTTAGTGGAAAAGTTTCTAGAGAGGGGAAAGAAGTTGTATGGGTCCTTCATGGACCTGGAGAAAGCATATGACAGGGTGGATAGACAAGGATTGTGGAAAGTATTAAGAATATATGGAGTGGATGGGAAGTTGTTGAAGGTAGTGAAGAGTATGTATGAGGGTGCTAAGGGTGCTGTGCGTATGGATGGCAAACTGAGTGAATCTTTCCATTTGAAGGTTGGATTGAAACAAGGATGTGTCATGTCTCCATGGTTGTTCAATCTGTACATGGATGGGGTTATAAAAGAGATACAAGGTCAGGCAGTGGATGTTGGAGTGGCCCTAGTGAGAAAGGGCAGTGTTTGGAAACTCCCTGTACTGTTGTTTGCAGATGATACTGTGTTGTTGAGCGAAGACGAAGGAGAGCTGCAAGGCTTGGTAGATGAGTTTGGGAGAGTGTGTAAGAAACGGAATCTAAAGGTGAATGTAGGGAAAAGTAAAGTGATGGTGTTCGAGGGAAGTGAAGCCAGTGACTGTACAGTTAGATTGGATGGGGAGGATATGGAGAATGTGAGTGCATTTAAGTTCTTGGATAGTGTGATGAGTAAGGATGGAAGTCTGGAGGGTGAGGTGCTTGAAAGGGTGCAGCAGGGAAGGAAGGTTGCTGGTTCGTTGAAAGCAGTGATAAGAAACAGGGAGGTGAGCATGGAAGTGAAAAAGTTGTTACATGACAGTATTGTGATACCACCTCTAACATGTGGAAGTGAAACATGGACCCTGTTTGAAGGACAGAAGTCAAGAGTGAGAGCAGTGGAAATGAGTTATTTGAGAGGAGCATGTGGAGTCACATGGAGAGACAGACAAACAAATGAGGAAGTGAAGGAGCGTTGTGGTGTGGTTGTTGGTGTGATAGGAAGCGTTAGAAAAAACACGTTAAGGTGGTTTGGGCATGTGGAGAGGATGGAGAGTGAAAGACTGACGAGGAGAGTGTATGTGAGTGAGGTGGAGGGGGCGAGAGGGAGGGGGAGGCCTAGGATGAGATGGAGGGATGGAGTGGAGAGATAGATGAGAGAGGGGGGTGTGAGTTGGGAGCGGGGTAGTGAAATGGCGGGGGACAGAGCGAGATGGAGGCCATTTGTTTGTGTCCACCCCGTGCGGGATTGAGGCGTCTGGCAATAGATAGGTAGATAGAATTATTTACACCACTTAGGGATGAATGAGGTCACTCTAATTTTAACTCTAATTTTAATGGCAGGATCAACTTGCCTAACCCCAAGCTCCTATGCGCCTCATGCGACAACACTGGAGTAGATGATGAATGAGTGACTTCTGATTGTTGAAGGTTGTTTGGGAATATGCAATTTAGAATGAAATTGCTGGCATTGAAAAATCAAAATACATTGCTTTGATTCTGCAACTCTCTGATTATAAGTGCTTGGTTTATTAATTTATGTATGATCTTTTCCACTGCGCTATGTTAATACTTACCATGCTTTGATGATTTGCTATTTCTATATCCTACCAGTTCCTTTTTCAGTGTTGGAAATTATTGTTGTGATAATTTGCACTCTACCCTGTATTGTGTTTACTTAGTGATATCTAAAGAATTGTCATTGTTAGATGAAACAGGATTAATAAGACTATAAAATTGCAGTACTGCTAGTCAGTATTGCATTTAATAGTGATTACAATGAAACATTTACTTTTCTTTCTATATCCTGTCTGACCTCATCTGTAGGTGGGAATAAGGTTTAGGATAATGATAAATGTACTCTAGAGCATTTATTGGAAATTAAGAAGGAAAAAAATACTGTTCACCTTCAGTATAGGCAGTCACAAATTTACGTGTCATCCCTACTGAAAATTATAAATATTTTTGAGGTTAAGCATTCACTAATGCTAATGCCTATTGCTGCAAAACTCTAGATCAGTTGCATACTTAATCTGGACTGCTTGACAGTTAGTCCTTAAATGACCATTGTTACCAGAGGTTTTGTTCTTAATATGTCTTGAAGGCAGAGAAATGCATGTACTGTTATGTACAGTTTATTTATGCATAGACTGGTAATGACTGGAAGTGTGGTACAGGAACTTCATCTGTGGAATAAGTTTATGGTAGCTCATTTAGTGGATGGATAAAAACTTGCTTTTTACTGTACATACTCTGCTGATGAACAGTACAGTACATCTCTCTCTCTCTCTCTCTCTCTCTCTCACACACACACACACACACACACACACACACACACACACAAGTATAAAGTAACACCTGTGAAGTGTGAGGTTGTTGTTTTTGCCTGTTGGGTTGCTGTTGTCTTTTGTATCATGCTGCTGTATGCAATAAGGTCTTTTATGCAAAAAATGTTGGTACAGTATTTTTCATGTCTTGTCTGGATATATAGCATTTATTGTATAAATTTGGGCAGATTTTTTTCTTCGGGATAATTGTGTACTTCAGTTTATTGCATACAGTCACGCCGCACTATATGATGAGGTTACATGAAGTGAAAACGCATCGCATAGCAATTAATTGTATGGCAAGGTTAATGTAATGGGTTCAGTGGGGATAGGGAGGGGGTCTGCGACCATGTAAGCTGTATTTAAAAAAAAAAAAATCATCGTTGCCCTCATTAGCACCATGCTTTCCACTAGGGGTTACATCCTTATCAGATATTATTTCCAAGTCATAAGTTTCAGTATTTCACACACACAAAAAAAAAATCATTTCGCTTAATATCACACACCACACTATTTGTTATGCACTTACACTTATTTGACAATAGCAGTGGTGTTCCACTGGCCTTTGAGTCACAAAATGGAAGCAAAGGGAGACGATCACAAAGAATACAGTATAGGCAAAACACTAGATGGCCATCTTGGCTCAAGCAGCAGACTGGGAGGCATTCCTTTGCTGAATTTGAGATCATTTCACCATCGTTATAGCGCAACTTCGTAACATTTAGTTCTTCATTTTAGCAATTTATCACAGGATGAGTAATGTATAGCTAGGCCTGACTGTATTGTGTAAACTTTTCTTCCACTGATTTACAGCTATAATCATCATTGACAAGTTTAATAGTTAAACTGTTGGTAATATAGTATATTATTATTATTATTATTATTATTTTTTTTTTTTTTTAATGTAGGATCATGTGCATGTTGTAGTTGCACAACTAGCATTATTCTTGTTAATTAAAGCTCCTTTTTTCATTTATTGATACCATTACAAGGTGATATTTAAGAGTAGGTATTTAAAATTTCTTACCTAGTTTTCTCAGATTTTTTATATTTTTTATTACAATCTTGGATGTTTGGCAGGTTCCAGACATTTTTAAATTCATAAATTAGGATAAGAAGAACACCCCTCGTATATAGCGAACTTTCGGAAATAGCGACCCACCCATCCCGCCAGTTAGTTCGTTATGTCAAGGGTTTACTGTATATAAGTAATCCCTGTAAGACCCGAACCCCAAAGTCCCGGACATTTTGGGCTGGGGCCTTCGGAACCCAAAAATGCCCCCCAAATGCAAAAAAACCCAAATGCAAAAAGCCTGGAAAAAAATCCGTAATTTTTTAAACCGTAACTTTGAACTTACCGCGCGGCGCTGACCAGCTGCGTTTTGGTGGGTAGATAGTGGTCCTCTGCTTCCCTCCCCACCCCAGATACCGCCTAACTACCATCAAGAGTAAGTGCTCCCCACAATGGCTTCCACACATGCTTGTTTTTGTGAATAAACTGCACTACCTCGCCACTAGACCACGTGGGAATATACATTGTTGTGCAGTGTTAAGAAATTAGAAGTCAGAATGCAAAGGAGTAAGTGCAGCACTGGAGGCGGTTTAATCGCCATAACGGACGGACGTGTTGTAAGTACTGTACCCTCGGTACTGCTAAATATTTTCCATACTCCCCTCTAATTCCTCATTCTCTGCTTCCATTTCATTTATTTCATGCTTTCTGTCCCTTATTGGTGTGTATAGGGTCTGAAAAAGGTGATGTTTATGTCCAGTTGGGAGTTTTGTTAGTCTCTCAACTGCTAAATATTTTCCATACTCACCTGTAATTCCTCATTAACTGGTTCCTTTTCATTTATTTCATGCTTTGTGTCCCATATTGGTGTGAATAGGGTCTTAAATAGGTGCTGTGCATATCTGGTAGGGAGGTATGTAGGTGGCTTTCTGAGTTAGGGTGGGTTAGGGTCCATAAGTACGTGTCCAGAAGCCTCGAGCCCAAGTCCCGGACAAACACAAGTTCCGGACATGCCTTTGGCTGTATTACCGTACATTGAATGTTGAAGGGATTACCGTATATACAGAGTGACCTCACCACAACAGACTTAACAAGACTGGAATCTGCTTTTTTTGGAGTCGAGGAGCTGACTGGAATTACTGTATTTCTTATATATCGGGAAAACTCCCCAAAACCTAGAAGCGGTCCGAACTGCCTAACCTCAGGCCAGGGTGACCATATTGTCTGCACAGTTTTTGTGTTCGTGCGTCGGTTGGTGGTGGGCTGGTGGTGTCACTATTGCTCCCCCATGCTCTGTCCTCAGTCTGACCCATGTCATTTCCACCCCACATAATTTCCTGAAGTCCGATATGCTGCTCGAGGGTGACGAGTGTTAAGTGAAATATGCAAAGTGAACATCTTTAGTTTGTTAGATCGTAAATAATAAGGTGCGTAAAGTGTACAGTGCAGTATTTGAGAAGTGTTTAAATTTAAGTTATGCCAGTAAAGAACTTTCTAAATGCTAAAAATTAAAAAAAGGGTCAGCATTAATATTGATATATATTCAAGACACAAAGCATATATCATACGGCGAGTGCTTTGTATGTTCGTGCATCAGTTGGTGGCGGGCTGGCGGCGTCACTATTGTTCCCCTGTGCTGTGCCTCGGTCATCCACATCATTTCCCTGGAAGTCCTTGATAAACTGCTGGAGGGTCACGAGTGATAAGTGAAATATACAAGGTGAACATCTTTAGTTTGTAAGATCTTTAAAAAATAAGGTGTATAAAGTGCACAGTACAGTATTTGAAAAGTGCTTAAAATTAAGTACGCCACGTGGCACACAAAGTACAAGCTACACGTCCAATCCCATCCGTGATTCAGCTCCAGCCAGTGAAGACAATCAGGAGGATGATTCACTGTTCCTTGACAATGACCCTGAAGATAATGGGTAATGATTTTGAAGGATTTGCTCTGAAGGATCCCCACCAGGTACTGAATGATGATAAACACTCGGAATGGTGGGGAGGTAGAGGAGGGGGAGCCAAGTGAGTCGGAATGGTTACGTAATATATTATTTTATTACTTTTGAGTTGTATTGTGTCCAAGCCTTGGTTAAATTTTACTGTTATGCAATAAATTATTTATGTTGGCATTTGAGAAAAGAGGTAAATGAGATATTGCCCTGAGTTAGAAACTGGTGTGGTGAGGCAGGAATGTGGCCATAATGCTTTTCATGTATGAAAATATCTTAGCAGGAGGAAGTCCATATGTTGCTTTTATCAGAGTTTTGCTTTTTTCTGGGACCTGGGTCCCAGTTAGTCTATTCTAGTGAAGTTTTACTGTATAGTGCTTGGCCGGATGTACACCTAAGTTCTGTAGCGAGTTTCAACCAACTTTACTTTGATTTACCCCTAGACTACACATTTATTTATTTCTCTTACGGCTATCTCAGACCAAGCACAGAATGCAAATTGAAGTTGCTGGAGTATAGTGCAGCTTCATTGTGCGATAGAGTTGTGTCAAGTGAAGACCTATTGCATAACTAATTATCTCATAATGAGGTCAATATAAAATGGAGTTAGGGAGGGTGACCTCAATCTTGAAGTCTAAAATTATGTAGAAAACCTCTGCCACTCACCTGAAGTTTGTCATATGCCAGTATGAGGCATCACCAAGGGTCCCCCAGTCGGAAGGCTTGGACGGCCACTCCACACAAAAAGATATGGTAACATTTCACTCAGTATCACAAACTGCAGTTTGTTGAGTACTTGCACTGTTCTTTGGCGATAGCAATGGTGTTTCAGTAACCTTTCATGCACAAAATAAAATGAAAGGCAACAATCACAGCCACTGTGAACACTTGGAGAGGATCATGGCTCACTCAGCTGTGTAGAGGCCTGTTATGGAGGTGGTTGACTATTTCCACATCACAAGTTTCAGTATTTCACATAAAAAACGTTTCACTTCACTTGATATTGCACACCGCAGTATTTGTTAAGCACTTGCATTCTTATTTGGTAATGACAATGGTGTTCCAGTGGTCTTTCATGCACAAAATAAAATGAATGGCAACAATCACGGCCAGTGTAAACACTGGGCAGGCATCTTTGCTCAGTCAGCTGTGTAGAGGCCTAGAAAGGGGATGATGGTTACATAAGGTTGACACAATTCCCAAGTCACAAGTTTCAGTTTTTCACGCACAAAAAAGTATCTTTTCACTTAATATTGCACACAGCACTACAGTATTTGTGAAGCACTTGCATTGTTATTTGGTGATAACAATGGTATTTCAGTGGCCTCTCATGCACAACGTAGAACAAAAGGCAATGATCACGGCCTGGGTAAACGCTGGGCAACCATTTTGGCTTGTGTATGTTAACGCATCCGCGCAATATTCTTGGAGGTGGCCATCGAAAATATTGTATCAAAAGGTGTAACTTTAATTATCGTTGTAGCGATTCATCACATGACGGGGCATTATATAATGAGGCTGCTCTGTATAAAGGAAGTAAATACATGAAACACTCAAGTTCTGTAGTGAGTTTCTACCGACTTAACTTTATGATTAACCCCTCTAATGCATATTTACTTTTTTCTCTTATGTCATTCACAGACCAAATCAGAATGAAAATTGAAATTGCTGAGTATAAAGGAGATATATACATATCATTTGTATCACTTATAAAGGCTCCAACATCCTTGCTTGCATCGTCCTTGGTCAGCTGATAGTGCCTTTCCACACTGCTTGGTCTCTGGCTGCCTCCCTATTCAGTCCTTTATCCCTGAGGTCACACTTAGTGACTTGGTCCCAAGTCTTTTTTTTGGTCTTCCTCTTGCAACCCTTTCCTCAGCATTCACAGTTCTCACCTTCAGCACCCAGTTTGTCATCCTCCATCCTTGCAACATGCCAAAACCATCTCAGTCTATGCCTCCTCATCACAACACCAATACTTTCCAGTCCCATCTTTCCCCTCAATTTTTCAGTCATAATCCTACCCCCAACCCCCCCAGTCTTGCATTGGAGGATGATACACATCCATCTAATCATTGCCATTTCTTAGTGTTTGAGCTTATGAATGATTATTTATTCTTTGTATTATTGTTATTATTAATGGTATGTAAAGCATTAGGTGGGGATGCCCACCATCCATTCACTTGATGTGCAGGTAGTGCAGCTGTTGGGTGTCTGCCCTTTCCTCTCTTGCTTCTTTCCTTCCTTCCTCTTTTGTCTTTATTTCTTTCATTCTTTCCTTTTCCTTCTTCCATTGAGTTGTGACTTTACACTTCCTCTTCTGTCTTTCTTTCCTTCATTCTTTCCTCTTCCTTCTGCCTTTGGGTGACTACACTGAATGACAAACCAATTGGTTTCCTGTACACCAGGAAACCATTTACAATGCTGGGTGGTAACCATATAACCAAATTATGGCGCCTGGTGGTTTAGTGGGTAATGAAGGCGCTCCAGTCGGATTGAGCCTGCGCAGGTTTATATCCAACGGTGGGGTTTATTGCTTACTTAATGCCAGTCAGAGATGAGTGAGGCTGATCACACTCATTTTAAATGTCAGGACCAACTTGTCTAGCCCTGGGCTTGTATGCTTCTCATGGGGCAACATTGGATTGGATGATGGATGGAACTGTAACAAGAGAAATTAAGAAATGGCCTATGTTAAAGTAGACTGAATACTGTACTTGTAAGTGGAAAGTGCAATATAAATAAAGCAATGTAATAAGAGTGGGTATGGTGTTCTGTCATTATTAAGGTATTTAGTGTGAATGAAAAATGTTTCTTCAGAATATGCAGTGTATGCCTCATGTGGATTTGTTGAGCTGTTGGAATTTCTGGGGAATGTAGGAAGGGTAGAGGGAATGCTTCAGATAGGGAGGGACAGTACTGTATAACCCATGTCACTTTCATCATCATTCCTTTTCCTTACCTCATATTTTAGCTTTTTTACTGTCTGGTACTGTACTTCATCCACCTTAATGTGGCAGATATATTTGTCATTTTGCAGCTAATTTCCTGTTGCCAGTTGGTGGAATAAGACATTAGCATAGCTATGCATCCTTTATATAGCACTTTTTCATAATAGCACCATTTTCTGTCATTAATTACTTGATGAAGCTCAGTATTCAGCAGGAGAAGTTATAGTTTTAAGCAGGTTAAAGTGGATGGAGCATTAAAGGTTACTAACTATTCCCACCACTTGGCTACACTTTTTCATACCTGTCGCTTCCCCATTTACTTTTCAACCATGTTATCACTGCTGGGTTTCCTGATTGCTAGCTTCTTCAGTCATTGTAAGATACTAATTCATATTGTTATCAAAGTAATTTCTTTTTCAAACTCTACATTTGCCCTTTGAGCCTTTCCTGCACCACTTGGTCATTGACAGTGCTGGTTTTGATTGTTTTCAGTTAATTTCTAATTAACAGAGTATATGCAGTATCATTTGATTATCATTCACTGCTATTATTAGTTACTCCTCAGTGTCCTCATACACTCTTTAACCCGTGGATTGCACAATTACCTTTTTTTATGCCACCCCGTGGTGCACAATTTTTTTTTTTTTCCATTATAAACTTGAAGATAAACATCCAGGGCAGCATCGGGCAAAAAGAAAAAATCTCTCTCTCCATCTTTGCGTAAGGCCATGTGTAAGTTTATGTACGGGAGTAGTGAAAAAATGAAAAGAAAAACAATTAAAAATTTGTTTTTGTTTATTATAAACATAAAGATAAACATCCAGGGCATCATCTGGTGAAAAGAAAAAATCTTACTCTCTTCGTCTTTGCTTAGCACCATGCATAAGTTTGCGTAGGGGTGGAGTAGTTAGTGGTGATGCTCGGCCAGCACAGCCTGAGCTGTGGCTCGCAACGTGACACCACCCAGCCTGAGCTGTGGCTCACAATCCTTGGGTTAAAACTTGATTTAACAACAAACTCCTTTGGTCATATTTTTAATATCGTATTTTTATTTATTATTTTATTTTTTCTTTGTTTACTGTCTAGGTTGTGGCTACATTAGTTTGATATTTTATTCTGGTTACCAACAGATGATTGTAACCAGCTAAGGAAAACCCCAATCCCCAAAGCTGGCTATTTTACGTCTCTGATACCATACATTCCAAGATACCATACATTCTAATCTGGCACATACCACACCTCCCTTGTTGTGTGGTATTGTATATAGCATTGGTAATTATCATATACTTGCACTAAGTCGGGTCCCCCTCCCTGTGTTATTCTCTGGTGGTGTTCGTAAAGATGGATGGCGTCTTAATTGTTATAACAGTTGACTGTAGTCTGTCATAACCCATGTGTGGTCTTAGCGCTTTTATTGACTTGCACAGATTGTCAGTATATTTCATGTAAGTTTAACTTGTGCAGATTGTCAGTATACAGTTTTTCATATCAGCTTTGTTACAGAATGGTTTTGTTTTGCATTTCTTTGTAATATTTTTTTTACCTTCAGCCTTTTTCCGTACTGGCACGCCTACCTTTACAATGTTGAATGCAGTAGAGATGCAAATGATTAAACTCGTTTTAACTCCTGAGCGGCGTGACATCTGCCCATTGAGACTGAACCCAGATGCATTGTGTGGTAGTGTTGGAAGAGGAAGACCTGCAGCTGAATGGGAAAGGAGAGTGCAACAATTAATAGGTGAGAGAGCAGATCACAGATAAGAGATGTTTGAGGTAATGAGAGCTAAATCAGGAAACAGCAGTTCTGGTGAGCAGTTTTGGTGTTTTTCTGGTTTGGCTAACTGTTTTGTGTCTCACTCATTGTCAGTTATGACTTTGCCTAAAAGGAAGAGAGTCTGCAGTTTCCCCAAACTACCAGGCACCATTTGGATAATGGTGAGGGAATAGTTTTAACCTGCCAGAAAGTTGAGGAGAGAGCTAGTGAAGCTTTGTTATATTTTTTAACACTAAGTGAAATTGCCTCTGACATAGCATGAAATTCAAAAGGGAACATACTCTGAATAAATTAGATTATCAGTGGCCTATCAGTTGACTGCACCACACACCCTCACATGTTGCCCTGTTGAGCACTAACATTGTACCTTTCATGCTGAAATATACTAGGACAATATCATACAGGAATGACAGAATAAGCAGGTATGTTTTTATGAATTGCCAGTAGATCATGTGGGACATCAGTTAAGACCAACAGCACTTAAGTTGTAAATCTCTTCATTATAATAATGTATTTTGCATGTTAATCAATGGCTTGGTCTGTCAGCCACACCCTGTAGATTTTCACAACATGCTTTACTCTGGCATAGTTTCATTTTGTGCTTCACTTCAGCTCTAGAGGATTTTTCACATGGAAGTGCTTCAGTAGCAGAGCCCATGTGATGCTTTACTGTAGCTTTCTAAGGGTTTTCACAGGCAAGGTACTTTCACTCTAGCAAAGCCCCTTATGCTGCTTCACTTTTTGGAAGTCCCATTTGGTCCTAAATCTGTCTAGTATAAGCTTATGTACTTAGGTTCTTCCTACCTCCAGATGATTATATTTGATTCTGAGACCACTTGCAGTTCAGGGATTAAAATTTATCTCCATTGTATCCCTTAATAAGGAAAGGTCTCCCTAGAGCTAAACTGAATTTGCTGGTGGTATCTAGAATAAAATTAAGTAATGTCCTGTGGCCGAAAGAGTTTTATGCCTCCAACAACAGTTGGTTCTCTTCTCCCTACTCCCTTCCCCCCCTCCCTTTTTTTTTTTTTTTTTTTTTTTAAATCCAATTCTAGATGTCATCCTGAAATTACAAGGGGAATTGTGAACTGTGTTTTTATTGTAAAAGTTTATTCCTTTTATAATGCAAGCAAGTTCCTGTAAGTATTTCATGAACACAGAAGACATTTAGCAAGATTTTATACCCAGCTTCCTGCTGTCATATCCTGAGTGCATTGTCGAATGCCTGGGAGGGCACTGGGCACATCTCAGTTAGTGTTTAGCTTGTCTTCTTACTTGGTTTGGGCCGTAACCAATGTGGAAAATACAGCCTCACAGATAAAGTAGGTTCACTCGTAATGTGGCTAATTGGTTGACATTAGGAATAGCATTATGGAAATGCTTGTTTGGAAGGCACAGAGCCTAGAGGAAAAAGTTTATGATTTACACCATCCCTTGAAGTACCCCTAATGATTCAAAAGCCTGCCTTAACTGCTGTACCTCAAACTGGCATTGAATGTACCAGATGATGATAAACACAATTAAAAATACACTTTACTGTATGTGACCCAGAGTGTTGAGGTAGACCACACCATCACCCAGGCCTCTGAGTGGTTGTGTGACCTGCACTGTAGGATATACATTGCATGGTGGCAGGATATGCCGTATTTAGTCATGGTTGGGCTTGTGTCCTGTGTAATGGTGGATCTAACCACATTATGGTAACTTTCAGCCTTCAATCCTGTTAAAAGTGGTAAGCTGTATGAGTGTGTGTGTTGCAGATGAGCTGACAATTCATAATTTCATGGTAGTGTCAAGAGAGACAGTTTGACATGGGATGAAGAGGAAAGTACTGGACCCAGTACCTTGAATGGAGTGTAACTTCGTAGATACATTTATCCTAATGTCTTCAGAATCCGAACAGCTTGACACAAGATCAAGGGATAACAGGAAGGAACTAGACCCAGTTTTTTTTTATATAAGTAATCCCTCCAATATCCGATGTAATAGAGCCAAAGGCATGTCCGAATATTGGTTTTGTCTGGTTATTGGTCCTGAAGCTCCAGCACTGGTTTTTCATGATCCTAACCTAACGTAACCTAAATCAGAAAACTACCTTCCTACCTCCCTACTGGACATGTATAGCACTTATTTAGGTCCCTTTTCACATAAATAATGCACACATAGCATGAATTTATTGAATTTTAACCAAAAAATGATGATTTAGAGGTGAGTGAGTCATAGGTGCTCAGAACTTGCCAGCATAGTATAAGTAAGTATCGGACATGGAAATCATCTTTTCTCACATTTTATGCACTAAATTATTGGATACAAAGCATCAAATACAGTAAATGATGCAAATTGCTACCAGAAAAATGGTTAGGTTAGGTTAGGTAAGGTTAGGTTATGACCGAATATGAAATTCACTGCCTTCCACCTTTTTCCTAGCTGGTGCACTTAAGAACCATGCATGAAAAAATTAAATTGCAAGCAGGAAATTATGATTAACACAATGTTAGGTTAGGTTAGGTTAGGACCGGGCATGAAATTCACTGGCTTCCACCTTTTTCCTAGCTAGTGCACTTAAGAACCATGCATGAAAAAATTAAATTGCAAGCAGGAAATTATGATTAACATTTTTGGTAATTTTTTAACATATTTACAGCATGATGACAACAGGTTAGGCATGAAAATCTTTATGGTAAGCATAGGTTAGGTTAGGTTAGGTTATGACCGAATATGAAATTCACTGGCTTCCACCTTTTTCCTAGCTAGTGCACTTAAAAACCATGCATGAAAAAATTAAATTTAAAGCGGAAATTATGATTAACAGTTAGGGTAATTTTTTAACACATTTACAGCATGATGAAAACAGGTTAGACACGAAAATCATTCTGGAAATCATCTTGCACACAGTTTATGCATGAGATTAATGATATGGAAAGAACAAAACAAGGAATTTTGATGAAGTTAGGGTACTTACGAAAAAGAAGCCGCCGTCTATAACTCGCTCTATCATCTCAGACTTTGACACGAAGAAATTGCACCACACAACCTAAGCAATTTACAATCATCAGCACTTTTCACCAACACTTTCCAGAACTTTTTTTTTTTTTTACTTTGTTTTTTTTTCATAACTGGGATCACATCACTTCACTGCACTGTACATAACAGTAAATTCCCGTGTGGTCTAGTGACGAGTCCTGGAGCCTGAACTTCTCAGCAGCAGCTTTCAGCTCCATTCCATGTACCAACACACCTGCGGCACGTTGTTGTCATTACCAAATCAGCGTGGATCGGTCGATGTCTGCATACTTAGGACTAAACATCACCTTCCTCTCCACATTTCGTTTGGTCTTCGAAGCGAAATCAGCCATGTACTGCTGTAGTTTGTCTCAGGACTTCTCGATATCAAACAAGGTGGAGCGAGGGAGATTGAATTCACGACGAATCCGTGATGTCGGCCACCCGGCGTCCATCTTTTCCAATACCCTTCCCTTTTCTTCTCCAGAGTCAGAACCACTTTCTTCCTCTTCTCAGGAGGCGGGGCGGGGCCATCATCACACACATGATGAATGAAGAAGGTGAAGAGCAGTATCAAGCACTGTAGGAGGTAGGGTATCACCACAAAAGCAATCACTTCGGCCGCTATTGTCGAAGGTGTTCACGAGGCAGCAACTGAGTGGGTAATGGGGACAGACAGAGAGGCGCCACACGCATAAACACAGCCGATCGGCGCGTGTGGGAAATTCAAACTGACGCAGTCCCAAAAAATCGAAATTTTTTCGAATGTTTGGCATTTTGGGGGTTGGGCAGCCCACAGTATCTGAATAGTGAGTATGTCCGAGTATTGGACATCCGAATAATGGAGGGATTACTGTATATAGGTTTCACAGCCTGCTCTCAAGGCTCAGTAGTCCTCCTACATACCATACACCTCTCCCCATGTCTCTACATGATTGTCATGCAAGAACCTCCTCCTGGACTACATCAGCAGTGTCACATTGAAATGATTTTCTAATGAATTTTCAGGCAAATTTTTTGTCCAGATCAGATTTTTTTTTTTTTTTTTTTAATTGTGTGATGACAGGAGTGAGACAGAGAAAGAGATAGGTTTTTGGATGAGCTGGATGAAGTAGTGGGAGAAATGCCCAGGAGCTATAAAGTAATCGTAATGGTTGATATGAATGGAAGAGTAGGCACGGGTCTTGAGGATGGCGTAATGGATTGTAATGGAGTTCCCGGAGAAAATGATAATGGGTAGCAACTGAAGGATATGTGTCAGGAAAGGAGGTTGTGCATTTGTAACTTATTTTTCCAAGCAAAGATGCACATAAATACAGCATACATGGTACTGAGGGAACGAGGATCGTGCTGGAAGGAACCTGATTGATTACGTGCTTGTAGAGAGGTCGATGCTTGGAATGGTTGCTGATACGAGGGCTGTGAGAGGATGATGTGGAAGTCTGCCAGATCATTTTATTGTGGCAAGATCAAGGTGAGAGGAGTGAGGTGGACCAGGTGAGATAGGAGCAGTCAGGGAGAAAGACTGAAAGTCGAGAAGCTGAGAATCAAAGAAATGGCAGGTGAATGCTGGACTAAATTATTGGAGGAGTTGGATTCAGTGAATTAGAATTAAACGGATCTGGACAGCCTTTGGAATGCATATATGGATTGCTTAATTAGGAATGCTAAAGTGATTTGTGGTGTGGCAAGAGTAACAATAAAGAAGAAGGGTATGGTGTGGTGGAATGAAGAGGTTAAAAGAGCAGTGGAGGAAAAGAAGAAGAAGTGGCTATAGTGGAAAAAGGAGGAGGTAAGTGATGATCTAGGAAGAAAAATGAATCACTCTGATAATAAGAACTTATTCTGGAAATAGGTGAGGAAAAGTAAAAGTGACAGCAGAAAAAAATGTGAAAGTGTGAAGGATGTAGGCGTTAGATTATTAACCCATGGGGATGATGTAAGGACCAGATGGAAAGAATATCTTGAAACCCTGATGAATGGGAATAAAGAGAGCAGAGCCGCTGTAAACATGATTGGTTTTGGGGGTGTGCAGAGAAGGAATGCAGTGCCAGAAACGTGACACTTGCACAGGTGAAGAATGCAGTAAAATGGCTTAAAAATGGAAGGCACCTGGGGTTGATGAGGTGTATGCAGAAGTGATTAAGTGTAGTGGAGAGAGTGGAATGAAATGCTTGTTGGAGATATGTAAGAAGGCATGAATGAGTGAAACTGTGCCAGTAGAGTGGAAAAAGGCTGTGATTGTACCCCTGTACAAAAATAAAGGTGAGTGAAATGAGTGTAAGAATTATTGTGGCATAAGTTTATTGATTGTTGTAGGGAGGGTATATGGAAGAATTATTATAGAGAAAGTAAGAGAGAGATCAGAAGTCCTAGTGAGTAATGAACAGGGTGGCTTTAGGAGTGGCAGAGGATGTGTGGATCAAATATTTGCAGTGAGACAGATAGTGGAGAAGGCTTATGAGAAGGACTGTAAGGTGTTTATGGCATTTATGGATCTGGGAAAAGCATACGACAAAGTAGACAGAGAAGGATTGTGGAAAGTTTTGCTCAAGTACGGTGTAGATGGTAAGGTGCTAGGTGCTGTCAAGAGTTTTTATGATGGTAGTGAGGCATGTGTAAGGGTAAATGGACATCAGAGTGATTGGTTCACAATCAGTGTGGGTGTGTGACAAGGTTGTGTAGTGTCCCCATGGTTGTTCAATATATATATATATATATATATTTCTATCTGTCTATCTATTGCCAGACGCCTCAGTCCCGAGCGGGGTGGCCACAAACAGATCGCCTCCATGTCACTCTGTCCCCTGCCATTTCACTACCCCGCTCCCAACTCACACCCCCCTCTCTCATATACCTCTCCACTTCATCCCTCCATCTCATCCTCGTCCTCCCCCTCCCTCTCGCCCCCTCCACCTCACTCACATACACTCTCCTCGTCAATCTTTCACTTTCCATC
>JAGKTI010001117.1:38972-59021 GCA_018397915.1 Birgus latro
AATAATGTGATTTGTGAAAGATGTGGAGTGAGGAAGGCTGTGAACACCACACTCAGAGTGTACTGAGATGGTATGGTCATGTGGAGAGAATGGATAACAATAGAGTGAAGAAGATATATATGAGCAAATTTGAAGGAAGGAAGAGGTGAGGTAGGCCAAGGAGAAGGTGGAGGGATATGGTGGATGAATGTATGAGGAAGAGAGGTATGGAAGTCGGTGAGGCTAGGGAACTGACAAGAGATCGAACTGGTTGGATGAATCTTGTGTGGTGAAGTGCATGAACAGGGATTTGGCACCCCTTTTAATGTGACAACATTCAGATTGACTCCATCGGATACGTTTATGCAAAGCTATAGAATGTGGTGAAAGTTTTTTTGGTGTATCATAGAGCCAGGATTCCGCGGGCTTGAATGAGGAGTGAATGGGAGCATGGCCCTTCGAATTGGGCAAACTTGGCCTGCCTGCCCTAGGATGGGAAAGGAGGTCCAGATGATGATGATAAACTTAGAACCCAACAAGCTATTTACAGTGATGGAATCCAAGTTTGTGAAAAAGACTGTGTGTCAGTTCAGAACAGATAATAGTTCTCATAAAGACATGTTTCTGATAGTGGAAGGCTAATAGTTTTCTGTCGTCCATTCAGTGTACAAGTCATGTAAATTTTATGTTGTTAGGGTTCCTTCAGCATAACAATGGTTGAGTGATGGTGCTCCACTGTGAAGCAGAAAGGAGCTCGGTGTAGTCCTTCATCCTTTCAGCCTACACATCCACAGTCTTTTTGCAACAAATGTGGCACTTACATATCACTTCTGGACATGGGTTAGCCTCCCCCCTTCCCTTGTTTTTATCTCCACGCTGCTCACCCAGCCTTCAGCCAGATTATGAAAACATAGAAATCTGCCTGATGTGCCATTATCTTTACATCATTGTGCTGAAGATTGTATTTAAAAAAAAAAATGCTGCTGCTCCAGCTCTCTGCCATCTTTGTCCTTCTCCACTTAATGAGACCAGTGGTAAGGCACTTTTTTTTTTTTTTTCTATGCAAGGAAGAAGGAACCTAGGGCTTTGGAAGATCTTGTTTCCTTATTCCTGGAATGCCTTAAAACTTCTGACCACACCTGCCCTGGTGACCATGTTGAAGCATCCATCGTAATATAGTTTTTTTTTTTTTTTTTTAAGAACCTTTGTAAAATCTCACCCATATTCCACTTGTCATGTGCCTTTTCTACATATGAAATATTACACTCATTGCTTCCTGCCTTGTGATGGATCAAATTCCTCCAGTTTTCTCATGAAACTATGATTACTAACATCACTCTTGTTGATGCACATAGGAGAACCAGAATACAGCTCCTCCCCTACTTATGAACTTGCCATACTTCACAGCATGCATGCACGGGTGTTTAATACACGCCCTAATTTTGGAAAGTCAATGTTAAAATCAATTATGAATAAATAACCAGTTCATGATTCTAAAGAGTAGATTGATAATGCCCTCCAAGGCCAAGAGTAACAGGTTATAGCACTGCACTTTCACATAAAGAGCAAAGGAAAATACTGTATATCAGTGAAGCCAAGTACAGAAATCCAATTTGGAATTTACCTTAGCCAGAAACACATGAACAATGGTCAGTTTATTGTCAGTGCTACTGTACTAACCTCATGCTCCCTGCTGTTTAAAGGGGTTTGGTAAATGGTATGTCAGTTTCTGTACCATAAGAAGTTGTACCTGCCATACAAATATTCGTTGTTTTTTTGGCACTGCTTGAACCTTTACCTTTCAGATTTCATATTCCTCACAGATGCATTGAAAAACTGTATAGCTATGAATATTTGAAGTATACAGTAATGTAGGTGTACATAGTTAATTGCAAAACTATGTCTTTCTGGTGTTATTCGGAATATTTTTCCCAAAAGGCGATTTTAATCCATCAGTAAATGAAAATGCACAGCTCATAGCTGTTAGCACAATAACAAGCTATTCTCTGCACTCTGGTGCTTTGGCTCAAATTTTTTAATGGTAGGGCATTCTGTGAGGGGAGGCTTATTTTGAAATGATGTCTTGTGTAAGGTGTTTGGTATTTGAAAGGTTGTAAGTTGTGGATCAGTTGCAATCTGTGTCTGTTTACAGAAAGAAGCAATTGATCTTGTCTACACATGACAGGAAGAGAACAGTATAAATAATTAAAAGAGCTCGCTTGTGAGGAGCAGGAGGAGGCTATCTCTGACTAACCCCTAAGTGTGGTAGACTGTAGTGCACTCCATGTAAAGAGAGAGAGAGCAGGAGGCAGGGTGCATTTGAGGAAGGCTGAAGATATGTTTGTTTACTGCTGAAATGCTGAAGGCCTCAGGAGATATAGGGATGAGTTTAGTTACTGATTTGATATGATAATGCTGGTTATTAGTGTGTTTTCCCAGATGACAGGCTGAAGAATGTGATTGTCATTGTATACAAGGGAAAAGGTGATGCCTAGGATAGAGGAAACTATAGAGACATAAAACTTTTGGACCAGATAACGAAGGTAATGGAGAGAGTTCTAGAATGTATGATTAGAGAAAGAATGAATATTGATATGATGCAGAGTGGGTTTATGCCAGGCAAAGGGACCACTAATGCTGTACAGTATTCCTTGTTTCCCAGCTTCGGGAGAAATATATATGAAAGAAAAGGGATCTGTTCTTTGTTTTTGTTGATTTGGGGGAAGCCTTTGACGAAGGTCCAAGGGAGGTGGTGAAGTGGGCAATGAGAAAGCTTGGAATCGAGGAGTGGCTGGCAGGATGATTATGGCCATGTACTGTATGTGGGTGCTCACACCCAGGTGAGTATGAATAGAGGTTTGAGTGAGAAGTTTTCTATGAATGTTGAGTGCATCTTGAGCCCCTTTTTGTTTATCATGGTGCATGAAGCTGTCTCACATGACTTCAGAAATGGACTCTCGTGGGAAATGTTGTATGCCAGTGATTAGGTATTGATTAGAGAGAGTGAAAGGGAGGCGGAGGAAAGATTTAGGAAGTGGAGAGATGCTGTGGGGCACAAGGGCTTGAAAGTAAATGCAGGTAAAATAAAAGTGATGGTATCTAGGACAGGCAGCAATACTGTGAGAGAAGAGGAAGAATGGCCATGTGGGGTTTACCACTTTGGCATGGGATTTAATTTCATCTTGTGCAGTTTTGTGGTAAGTTGGTGCATAAGACATGTAGTGGTATTAGAGGTAGACTGCGAGATAATA
Organism: Birgus latro; assembly: GCA_018397915.1. Lineage (NCBI taxonomy): Eukaryota > Metazoa > Arthropoda > Malacostraca > Decapoda > Coenobitidae > Birgus > Birgus latro. Next base: position 42,203 of record JAGKTI010001117.1, read on the forward strand.
CCGATTTCATGTGTGCGGTGTTCTGGGGAGTCACCTGACATTGAAGGGCTCTCCCTCCATGCTAAGGAATCTTTGTATAGCACATGTTTTTGGAATGTAATGCTGAATGGTAGGAAGACCTGGGCAGTAAAGGAAGAGAATATTTGTTGGCTCAGAAGTACAGAAATGACAGTGATTAGTTGGATGCGCAGGAATGCGAGGCTTGGGAGGGCTAGGCTTATGGTGGAGTTCAGAGGAAGGATGGGACTGAAGTTTATTGGTGTTGTGATGAGGAGGAGTAGACTGAAATGGTTTAGGCATGTGTAGAGGATGGTGGATGACAGTTAGATGCAGAAAGTGAGAAGTGTGAATGCTGGGGTATGGTTGCGAAAGGCAGACCAAAAAAGACCAGGGACTTGGTCGTAGAGTGTGACCTCAGGGATGGGTCTGAATAGGGAGGCTGCCAGAGATCGAGCAGCATGGAGAGCAACCATTAGGTGAGCTAGGCTGACACATGCTAGCATGTTGGAGCCTTTATAAACAAAAAGAAATTAAATGATACATAGTACCAAGTATATTTGCATGACTCTCCATCATGTCACTCTCTTCTCCCCTCCTCTTTTTTTTTTTTTTTTTTCTCCCTGATTGCAGTATTTGTCTGTTTCTTTTTAGTGACTATATGAGTAACTAAACTGTTAGTTTGTGGTAATGTGTTGGTTTTCTTACTTAAATAGAGGCATGACCTTATAAACTTATTGAGTAAAACTTTGTAATTTCACTGCAGGATAATTTCACTGCGATGCTAATAATTCCAGTTCAGAGGCCCGTAGCTTCCACACTATTGCATGGATTTGGCTTCTGTTAGACTTAGATTATTGAGGAATTCCGACCTAACAAGGTCATGTGAGGTTTTGATCCATCATGCAAAAAAAATGGCATTGAAGAAATGAAATTGTTTACCGGAAGATTTCAGCATTTATTACATCAATAAAAACTGGAAAACAGAAATTTTTTTATCCATTATTTACATGTTTCAAGTTAGGAGTGGTTCAGAACTGTTTGCATTGTTTACACACACACACACACACACACACACACACACACACACACACACTCACACCAAAACAGTACCCTGCCATGCACTTGTGCCCTGGAAGTCCCCCGACCAACTTACCAACCATGAAACAGTCAGTGAAACAATGATGGATGCCATCAGCGTAAAGTTCATCCAATACATGGCATAGGTCCTACTGTATGGTAGCCTAGGCTATTGAAGCCTAGTTATAATCAGTTGTGTATGATATTTAGTGTGGTATTATAACAGTAATAATAATAAATATAACAGCAACAACAAAGTTCTCTAAGAAATTACCCCATCAGGCAGGGTAATTTCAGCCTGAGACACTCCCTCCCCCCTTTTAAATATCTGTGGTGTGTGTGTGTGTGTGTGTGTTTTAGGAGAAGGACTGGATATATAGATAAATCATTACAAATGTCAATATTCCATACGTGGTGGTTCATGTTTAGCAAAAGCCACCATTCATGGTGAAATTACCTCGTTTTACCTTACTAAAAAACTTGAACAACACAATTACCTGCATCATCTCACTGAGTTCAGAGTAGCTGAGGAGGTTACCACTGAGGGTTTACCAGTCACAACAACATTCCCTTCATACAAGTATTCAGACTTTTGGAGAAAGCATTTGAGAGGTTTACCGTCATCCTAACCACTGAAAGGGCAAGCGGACATCACTGTGTTCATTTCTTGGTGGTCTGTGAAGGCACCCATTATCTACTCACATGATGTTGTGCTGCCTACTTCTTCCTTGATGTCTCTCATTCTTTTTCTGTGTTTGTCCTCCTCTCTTCCTGTTTCTCCCACCCTTTGTCTCTCCATCTATCTGTCTGTTGCCAGATGCCTTAATCCTGTAAGGGGTGGCCACAAGCAAACTGCTTCCATGTCGCCCTGTCCCCCGCCATTTAACAGCCCTGCTCCCAGCTCACATCTCCCTCTTTCATATACCTCTCCACTCCATCCCTCCATCTCATCCTTGGCCTCCCCCTCCCTCTCCCCCCCTTCACCTCACTCACATACACTTGCCTCATCAGTCCCTTACTCTCCATTCTCTCCACATGGCCACACCACTTCAGTGCGTTTCTTCTAACACTTCCTATCACATCCATATCCACACCACAACACTCCTTCACTTCCTCATTTGTCAGTCTGCCACTCCATGTGACTCCACATGCTCCTCTCAAATAACTCATTTCCACTGCTCTCACTCTTGACTTCTGTCCCTCCAATAGGGTCCAAGCTTCACTTCCATATGTTAAAGTTGGTATCACATTACTGTCGTGTAGTAACTTTTTCACTTCCATGCTCACTTTCCTGTTTCTTATCACTGCTTTCAAGGAACCAGCAACCTTTTTTCCTTGTTGTACCCTTTCAAGCACTTCATCCTCTAAACTTCCATCCTTACTCATCACACTACTCAAGTACTTAAACGCACTCACATTTTCCATTTCCTCCTAATCCAGCCTCACTGTATATTTACTGACTTCACTTCTCTTAAAGACCATAACTTTACTCTTCCATACATTCACATTTAGATTCCATTTCTTACACACACTCCCAAATTCATCCACCAAGCCTCACAGCTCCCCTTCTTCGCTTAACAACACAGTATCGTTTGCAAACAACAGTACAGGGAGTTTCAAAACACTGCCCTCTTTCACTAAGGCTGCTCCAACAGTCACTGCCCTACCTTGTATCTCTTTTATAACCCCATCTATATACAGATTGAACAACCATGGAGACATGACACATCGCTGTTTCAATCCAACCTTCAAATAGACAAATTCTCTCAATTCACTATCCACACACACTGCAGCCTTAGCACCCTCATACATACTTTTCACTGCCTTCAACAACTTCCCATCTAATCCATATATTCTTAATACTTTCCACAATCCTTGTCTATCCACCCTGTCATATGCTTTCTCCAAATCCATGAAGGCCGCAAACAACTTCTTTCCCCTCTCGAGAAACTTTTCCACTATAGATCTAAGAATGAATGTCTGATCTACACCTTTTCCCTTCCTGCAACTTCCCTTTTCTTCTCCAACCAATTCCTCTGTTATTTTCCAAACTCTGTCAGTAAGTATCCTACCATATACTTTTCCTATTACACTAAGAAGGCAAATGCCTCTATGATTACCACATACTTCTTTTTCCCCTTTTCCTTTGTACAGGGGAATATTTCCGTTGTTCTTCTCCAACCAATTCCTCTGTTATTTCCCTAACTCTGTCAATAAGTATCCTACCATATACTTTTCCTATTACACTAAGAAGGCAAATGCCTCTATGATCACCACATACTTCTTTTTCCCCTTTTCCTTTGTACAGGGGAATAATTATACCTGATTCCCAATCCTCCTGGGCTCTACCTTCCTCCCAGGCCAGCCTGCACATTTTCCACATCCATTCTTTTACTATCTCTCCCCCATGCTTCAGCATTTCACCACACACCATCATTTCCTGGGGCTTTCCCCATTTTAACTTTCTTCATTGCTTCCACAACTTCCATCCTACTGATTTCTTCCTCTCTTTTCACCTCACTCCTTCTCCCAGCCATTCTCCAGCCCCTTACACTTGCATTACTTTCATTCTCTATGTTCAACAGTTCCTTAAAGTGTTCTCTCAATATACTCACTTTTTCTCCCTTCTCTATTAGTAATCTACCATTTTAACATTCACACGCCAACTAACTTCTTTGGCACCTTGTCGAATCCTTTGTTTTATTGTTTATACTCTTCTTTCCACTTTAGGTGGCTGTACACTGAGTCACAAGCTAATTTGTTTCCTGCAACTCAGAAAGCCATTTAAAACACTGGGTGATAACTTTAGAGCCAAATAATACCGTGACATGGTGCCCCTGTTAACTGGGTTGAGATGCAGGTGCAGCATCCACCCAGGAACCTAACCTTCACACTAAACCACATGCCTTGTTGTAGCAAGGCTTCGTCAGCCATAAGGGAACATCAGTTGCCTGCAGGGGATGGCCCTGCGGGGATGGTTGCTTGCCTGTAGTTGATGGGTCTGGTCAGTCAGACTGATTGGTTTAGCACCTCATCAGCAAGAGTATTCCCTTCAAATATTAAGACATTTGGAAACATTTGAGTATCATACTTATGGCACAAAATTTTTTATTTTTACCACAACGTGCAAGAAAGGGGTATCACATGGTGTACCCTTCACAGCTGTGGCGGACATAGTTACAGGTTGGTCCTCTGCATCTTGGATTGTTCATTTGAGCTTCCACAACCACGATCCTTGAAATGATGCTCTTTATAATGTTCGGTCACATATAAAATAGCACTTAATGCATAACCTAATCTTTGTAACAAGATGCTGTAATCTTTGTTGGTCCTGGTCTACAGAGAAGTTTGTGATTTACCCCTCATAGAAGCAAATTGTACAGTACAGTATTTGGGTAGTTGTGTTGGCTCTGATTCTTATGGAACTGTTCAGGAGGAAAGAAAATCAGTCAGTGCACACCAATAGTTCCTTGCCCCTTCCCTCATTTTTATATTTGCTTATATATTTTTATTTTTATTTATTATTATTATTTTTTAGATATTCAAGTTATAGATAAGACAGCTTTTTTTTACTAACCTCCAACAGTTATATATGTCACCACTTCGGCACTAATGCCCACAGTCTTTACTGAATACATGTGCAAACTGTCTCATTCAGGCCTGATTTATTAGCAAGGGTGTCTGAAACACATCATTGGTTTTTGTAGAAAATAATTAGATTCTCTTGAAATTGTTCCCTGATTAGGTCTGGGATTGATTTTGCATCCTTTCAGACAGCAAATAACCTCTAATCATTTGACCACTCCTTCACTTATTATGCAGGTACTTACAAGCCTTGCTGTGTGTTATTGTTTGGTTTCTGTTGTGCATGTTTTCCATCTTCAAGAGAGATTTTTAGAAAGTGGTAAAGGGTTGACCCTGCATTCTGCTGCGGCAGAATTTCGCCAGATGCCACAGCGACGTGCCGTAGGAGTGAAACATAGAGGTCGTCGCAGAGTATGACCCACTTTCCCCCCCATCCCTTTTTTCTTGAGTTCATGTATGCATTTGAATTGCCTCACAAAGGTTTGTGTGACCTTTCAGCAGCATTCCTTTGCAGAACCTAGTTACATGAAAATGGTTTTACTGCTAAAGCAGACCAAGGAGCCAAGTACTATTATATAGGTTCCATGACTAATTTCATGCCAGTGCTCCCCAATATGATATGCCTTTTTGAATTCCTAGACACATTTGTGGCCATACAATTTGTTCATCACAAACAGTGGAGCCTCAGTACATCTCAACTCTGTGATAAGCTGAGAGAGTCCTTCCCCATCACTGTTCTTGTATATGACAATCAGAGGGATCTATTGTTCCTCACATGTTTCTGTTATCTCTTAACAGATTTTTTTAGGAAGGCATTTTCTTTGCAATTGGAGTTGCGAATTTGGCATTTAAGATTCAATAAACTTCTTTGTATGTGAAACTTGAAGAGATGTATTATGAGCGTATACAGTAATTTGCTTACTTATTTATTGTATACTCCTGGTTCATGTCCAGTAGCACATATACGAGGTCTGTTCAGAAAGTACAGTATCCAACCTTAGGCTCTAAAGCAGTGGTTCTTAACCTTTTTACTACCACGCCCCCTCCAGTAGTTGTCCCCACCCCCCGGCTCGCATCATTAACCAAATTGATAAAATACCCTCCCAGATTTTAAGGAAAAACTGAAAACAGTGGGTGTTTTTAGTCATTTTATTGAGCATGAATTCTGTCCAAACGCTATATCCAACATATNCCCCCCCCCCCCCCTCCAGCTCGCATCATTAACCAAATTGATAAAATACCCTCCCAGATTTTAAGGAAAAACTGAAAACAGTGGGTGTTTTTAGTCATTTTATTGAGCATGAATTCTGTCCAAACGCTATATCCAACATATTTAATGAACTTACGTTCTAATTTAATGATACATGACACTGCTTCTTAGCTACCAGATCTTGAATGCGTGGTCGAATGCCAAAGTGCACAACGTAAGCCCTCTTCATTATTCAGCAGATTTCTTCACCTGGTCTTGACAGCAACGAACATGTAAAATGCAGCTTCACAAAGATACGTTTATCCAAACAGTGTCAAAATGCGAAGAGCTCTATGTGAGATCAGGGGGTAAACAGGAAGGTACTTGACCCAGAACGTCTCAAGATTCACTTCTTTAAAGTCTTCCTCAGCTGAGGAGTTGAACTTTAACTCAAGAAACTCCTCTTGCACTTCATCCAAAACATCAGCTCCTTCACACTGAAATGGGTTCCTGATGAATTTCTAGGCTTCACGCTTGTTATCTATATCTGGGAAGTATCTGATGAATTCTGCTTTCAAGTCAGTCAGATGAGTGATTATTTGTTTCTTTAACTCAGAATCAAGGTAACTGTGAATGAAAGCGGAATCCAAATTACTAAAACTGGCTGTATTCCCACACTGAATTCGACATTTCCAGAGATCGAGTTTGACCGTAAAGGCTCGAAAGGTGTCGTGGTGCATGATGATGTTATGTTTTTCCCTTGTAGTTTAACGTTGATTACATTCAGCATTTATTAATAAACAAATCAACGTGATTATAAACACATCACCATAACCACCATGTGATTATAAGCAGCACCAGCTACTGATAAAATACAATCGGAATTCAAAACTTGCGAATAACAGGGCAGCACATACGTGTTCACAATTCACCAATAAACTTTAGGGCAGCGTAAGCCATATTTAGATTAATATAACAACTGAGATAAAACATACCTCAGCAAGCTCAACTGAAGAAGTATATGAAAGAAGAGGAGTAATTATCACGGGTGTGTGTGTGGGAGGCAACTGACATTGAAGGCCCGGTAACGTATGAGGACATAAATTTAATGGGTACAGAAAATTGTAAGCCTACTTGCATACAGAAAACAAAAATGAGTAAAGGCGATACTTTTGCATTTTTTCATAATCATCTCGATATTAGCCACGGTCTTGTTAAGAGAATTACAAATACTGTATTATTAGAGAAATTCCAACTTTTTCCCACGTGCCTGCGCCCCCCCCTAGAGGGGTGCGCCCCCCAGGTTAAGAACCTCTGCTCTAAAGATATAAATAGCTAACCTGTTGAGCAAGGACACTAAACCCTTTCTCAAAGTAGGTCCCGTCTGATTTGACACGTGTAGCCCATCATTCTTTCCACTGCTTGAAACATTTTTCAAAGTCAGTTTTTGGTATCTCCTGCAGGTGCTTTGTCACATTTGTCACAATCTCTTCTCTCGTCTCAAACCAGGAATACTTCAGCAAAGTTTTGAGCTTGGGCAATAACCAAAAGTCGCATGGAGCCATGTCTGGTGAGTAGGGAGCCTGCTGGACCTGCGGGATGTTGTGCTTGGCCAAAAATTCCTGAATCCGTTGTGACAAATGGGCAGGGGCATTGTCATGGTGCAGCTTCCTAATTCCCATTTAACAAAGGTTGGTCTCTTCTGCCAAACTGCATCACAAAGATGATGGATAACAAGGTAGTAATGTTTGTTAACAATCTGACCTTCTGGTGCTTATTCATGATACACAACACCACGGTATTTGAAACAATCAACATGCGAGTGCTTTTCACCTTGCTGCAGACCTATCATGTTCTTTTTGACTGAGGTGATCCTGCATGCATCCACTGGGACGATAGTGCTTTGGTTTCTGGGTCGTTCCTGAACACCCAAGTCTCATCTTGGATAAATCTTCAGAAGGTCTGGATTTCGATTTGCACACTTCATCATGTCTTGAGCAACGTTCATCTGAGAGAAGAGGTCATGACGAATGACGAAGCACCTGCAGGAGATACCAAAAATCGACTCTGAAAAATGTTTCAGGCAGTAGAAAGAATACTGGGCTATGTGTATCAAGTCAGAGGGGCATAATCTCAGGGGATTTAGTGTCCTAGCTGAACAAGTTAACTATTTATTTTTTAAGAGCTTAGGGCCAGATACTTTCTGAACAGATCTCAAACTTACAGTAGTCATAAAAGAATGAACATACAGAATGCATATAGCAGATACCTGCACAACAGACCACTGGATATCTTTTACACTTATTACCTCCGCCGAGGTGATTATGTTTTATCGCACGTTGGTTTGTTTGTTAGCAGGATTACTCAAAAAGTTATGAATGGATTTTGATAGAATTTTGTGAAAGGGTGTGCCATCGGCCAAGGAAGAAATTATTACATTTGGGGACAGATTCAGATCCAGATCCAGAATATCCTGCACAGTATCTCCAAAAGTTTTTCAATGAAATTTTGTAGAAAGGTGGGCCATGGACCAAGAAAGAAATGATTAAATTTGGGGCGGATCCAGATCCTATATCCTTGGATCCGAATTTGAGATTCCTCAAAAAGTTATGAATGGATTTTGAAGAAATTTTGTTGAAGGGAGGACCATGGGCCAAGGAAGAAATGATTAAATATGGGGGCGGATCCAGATCCAGATCCAAAGTATCCTGCAGAATATCTCCATAAGTTCTCATTAAATTTAGATGAAATTTAAAAGCTGGACCATGGAACAAGAAAGACTTGATTAAATTTTGGGGTGGATCCATGGAACTGGATCCAGATCCTTTTCAGTGGCACTGGCAGAGGTATGTGCTCTTTGAATGTTTCCTAGTTTTCATTGTTATATTGCCCATAAAGTCCAGTATTCAATGCTGCTTTTTCACGTGTTTTGGTGGGGGCTAGAACATGATGCCCATGTTCTTAAATTTTGTTTTTTGTGATGATCAGGGTTCGCACAGCCCTTGAAAATCCTTGAAAACCCTTGATTTTCAGATTTCTGTTCAAGGGCCCTTAAAGGTCCTGGAAATCGACGAAAAGGTCTTAACGTTTCTTGAATTTAGGTGAACCTCCTTGAAAATGGATTAGCTTATCTCTTTCCCACCAAAAATGCAATCAATAATTTTTAGTTTGTAAAACTAACTTTTCTGCTTTTCTGCTCCCCTTCAGTGGTACCAAGTTAGCAGAAAAGTCGTTAGATCTAGAGTATCCGTCTCTGAAACAGCGGCACGTGCTCCAACTAGCGGCAACACTGCTCCAATGTCGCGCTTACTCTCAGTTTAACAAATCAGTTGACAGTAAGAAGAAGCATGCATCCGTTTCGTGTTATTTTGAGCAATATTGACCCTATGACTACTTAGTTCTGAGGATATACAATAATCATGCCTGGTGAAAAAGTTGTTACATGACAGTATTGTGATACCAACTCTGACATATGGAAGTGAAGCTTGGACCCTGTTGGAAGGTCAGAAGTCAAGAGTGAGAGCAGTGGAAATGAGTTATTTGAGAGGAGCATGTGGAGTCACATGGAGAGACAGACTAACAAATGAGGAAGTGAAGGAGCGTTGTGGTGTGCTTGAGGACGTGATGGGAAGCGTTAGGAGAAACACGTTAAGGTGGTTTGGGCATGTGGAGAGGATGGAGAGTGAAAGATTGACGAGGAGAGTGTATGTGAGTGAGGTGGAGGGGGCGAGAGGGAGGGGGAGGCCGAGGATGAGATGGAGGGATGGAGTGGAGAGGTATATGAGAGAGGGGGGTGTGAGTTGGGAGCGTGGTAGTGAAATGGCAGGGGACAGAGTGACATGGAGGCGATTTGTTTGTGGCCACCCCGTTCGGGATTGAGGCGTCTGGCAATAGATAGAGATAGATAGATGCCTGGTGGAAAGTGCAAATTGAACTTAACTTGGCTAGAACATCCAGATTACAAAGATTGGTTAAAGGCTGACAGAAACAATGCTTGTAAAGGCTATTGCTTTGTGTGCCTCAAGTCGATTGAGATCGCCACAATGGGTGAATTGGCTTTGGTTAGCCAGTCTAAAGAAAAAAAACATCAAGAACGTATGTTGGCATGAAAATCAGCTGTACAGCTATCTAATTTTGTGACTGTCAGTCGTCCTACCATTTCTTCACTCAGTGACTCGTGTAATAGCACTGAAGACTCAGAATCCCCAGCCTTGAATGTTGCCACAGCCCCCTACTCTATTCAGAAACCGGTAAGCCCTCATCATTTTATTTAGGTTCTTAGGTTTTAACCATGGTTTTTATTTTATCACAGATCAGTAAAAAAAAAAAGAAAATGCATTAGTGTTCAGTAAGGCGGCAGGACGGCAACAAAGTTATTCCATTTGGGCGTGATGTGGCTAAGCAGAGTTCACACACTGGGTTGGTTGCCTGGAGTGGAGGGAGGCTGGTAGCTCTTATGGCATAAATGCCACCTGTACCATGTCTATTTGTCACTCGAGGCATGTATCATTGTCTGTACCACGAATTTTATTACATATGGGGAGGCGGTAGCTCGATTGGTAGAGAGTTGGCTTGCTGTCCCGTGGGACCCAGGTTCGAATCCTCGCTGGTGCAGGGAACAGTTTAAGGATTTGAATTTCATTAAAATCAGGCTTTACTGATCTACCAGAAGACCCGCCGACATGTCGTAAAAATGACCCCGCTAATACCAATACTCCAGTCCTGTATGAGACAGCCCTAGCATGTATTCAATATGGACGGTGGGTGTTAAGCGCCGAAGTGGTGACATGTAGAGGTGTACGGTATGTAGGAGGATGACTGGGCCTTGATAGCAGGCTGTAAAGCCTATGCCCAGAGTCGGACACATAAAAAAAAAAAAAAACTGGGCGTGAACTTTGGCGGGATGCTCACGAGAATTCAGGCGGTGGTTTTAACTCCATATAGGCACTATATCCTTCACAGCAATCAGCATGTTTCATTGTCATGCACACTGTTTTTTGTCTGTTTATGATGTATGGCCATAGTATGTACAATAAAATAAAAACACAAAATTCACTCACTAGAAAAAGATTCACAAGTTTTTCTTACATTCGGCATTTTTTTTATTTGGGGGGGGAGGATATCACAGTATTTCTTACTATTCAAAAATCGATCACAATAAAAAAGATTTGTCTACATTATCTTACGTTACCATCACACTTCCATTGTATGTTAGAAAGAGAGATCACGTGTTTTTAGAACAGACTTCTGTGTTCATAATTATACTGTATATGTTCATTTTCTTTCTAATCATTTTCTGACATTCATGTCATGGAGAGAGAGAGAGAGAGAGATGCACATAACACATGCATAGCCAGTATAATTCAGCATATAAATATTTGTATACACATAGACTGTCAGATGACCAGTGAGCATCAGCAGGTCACATTGGTTTTAAGACATGGGTGGGGAGTTTGTGTTTACAGCACTGGTGATACAACAGTTTTATATTATTATTTATTTCAGGATAGTTTTATTTTATCAGGATGAAATAAAAACAAACATTAATTTCTGTTAGTTTAATTTTATGTTTGATAAAATTATTTATCATTTATAATTTAGGATGAAAAAAGAAAATTTATTTGTTTTCATTGTTTGGGGTGGTTTGGATGTGTGGAGGGTGGAGAGTTGGCGAGGGGAGTGTGTGAGGGTGAAGTGCAGTAGTGAGTGGTGGGGGTGGCGTGGAGGGATTGTGGGGAGGTTTGTGGGGGAGTGATAGGTTGGGTGGGAGGACGGTCATCGTCTAGTGGCCGCGGGGGACAGGTTGAACTGGGGGATGATGGCGTCGGGCAATTGATAGATACAGTACATAGATTATTAAGGATAAAGTCATAAATGTTATTTTTTTCATAATGATGGAATAATATAGTGTGTATTGTAATAACTATGTAATTCTCTATATCTTGAAAATAAAAGAAACATCCTTGAGACTCCTTGAAAAGTCCTTGAATTTTAAGTGCCAATCCTTGTGCGAACCCTGGATGATATACCAATTTCATTTACAGCTAGATCCTATTTCAGTATAAACAAGAAAAAATATCTACTGGTATGGTATATGGCATGTTATGACAGGAGAGCAGTAGGGATAAAGTAGAGGGAGAGGAAGGAAGAAGAGGTAAAGTAGGTGAGTGTGTTTGGAGAGAGTATTTGTTTATGTTTCATGATGGTATTAATTGGTTAGCTAGTATGGTAGATAGGTGACTACCAATGACCCTGGGAGGTACTGCCATGAGAGTGAAGTGTTGCTACTAGCTGGTAACTAGCCACACCATCATTACCTTTAGACAGGAAACATTTAGCCATAAGTACTACTCTCTCTCTCTCTTTAACAACAGAGGAAGGAAAAACAGTTAAATAATTCATTCATCATCCAATCCTACATTGCCCCATGAGAAGCGTAGGAGCCTGGGGCTAGGCAAGCTGGTCCTGACATTTAAGATGAGAGTGACCAGCCTCGCTCATCCCTGATTGGCATTATGTGAGCAATAAACCCCACCCATCCCTTGGATATAAACCTTCACCGGCTCAATGCGATTGGAGCACCATAAGTACACTACTCACTAAAGCATCAGGTGCCAAAATCTGGTTATGTGATTACCACCCAGCATAGTAAGTGGTTTCCTGGTGTACAGGAAACCATTTGGCTTGTCACTCAGTGTAGAGTCACCCACAGGCAAGAGCAAGAGGCAAGAATGAAGGAAAGAAAGACAGAAGAGGGAGTGTAAAGTCATCCGTAGGTAGAAGGACAGGGAAAGAATGAAGGAAAGAGACAGAAGAGGATGGAAGGAAAGAAGGATGGAAGAGAGGGAAGGGCAGATACATGAGAGCAGCACTACATCGTGTGAGTGGATGGTGAGTGCCCTCATCTACCACAGAAGGAAACTAATTAAAAAAAAAAAAAATCATGCATCAGATGACTGGTGTCCTTCATTCATAAAATATCTGTAATAGTTGGACTTGAACAACTGTTGGTTGAAGTTAGAGGGGAATCAGCTCTGGGGAAGTGAGTTCCAAAGGGGTGCAGTTTGGGGAATAAAAGAATTCTGATAGGCAGAAGTTTTGCAATATGGCATTGTAGTCATGAACTCTACCAGATGCCTGTTTAGAGCAGGGAAAAGCTTGGAGAGGTGGCACAATGGATGCAACTTCGTCTGAGCATTTGCCATGAAAGTATCTGTAAAATAATGCAAGGGAGGCAACATTTCTTCATACTTATAGGGGAAGAAGTTTGTTTAACAGGGTTATTAATAATTCTAACTTTGTTCTGAATTTTGTCTACAGTAGTTTTAGTGTAACCTCCCTATATCCATTCCACAAGGGTGAGCAATATTCCAGCTGAGAGCACACATGATTCTTATAAATTATAGTTAACTGCTCGCCAGTGAAGGAGTGACGGACTTTGTACAATAATCCAAGTTTCTTTGAGGTGGTTCTAGCAAGTGATCTGACATGAGAGGTCCAGCTGAGGGCATGGTTAAGTGAAACACTGAGAATTTCCTAATTTTTAGAGAGAGGAATATTAGTAGCATTGAAGGTAATATCGGAATCTGGCAATATATGTTTGTCAGTAAATTGTATATACTGTATTTGATTTTACTAGCATTAAATGAGACAAGGTTATTTTGTCCCCATTCAGTGATCTTAGATAAGTCTTGATTTATAGAGATGGCTGTACTGAGTTGTGAGTTAGTGATACATTATTAAATTTTGAGAATGGGTGTTTAAGTGTGAATGAACTGTGAAGTGTTTAGTCATCTGCATATGAATGGGATTATGGGTGACTGATAAGAGATCATTAACATGAATTAGGAATAAGGTTGGAGCCAACATTGAGTGGAAATTGGAATATACACCATCTGCTTTTATCTTTCTGCCCCTGAGATATGAGAATATTAGAGGAACAAAAGATGTCAGTCCTTAGCAAGGGAGTATGGATAGCAGGGAACAGTACCACACTCTGTCAAAAGCTTTAGAAATGTCAAGGGCTACTGCATGGGCATCTCCATGTTGATCAGTTGACTGATGGATGATATGAGTTAGGATGTCAGTGGTGGGTCTTTCGTGGCAAAAACCACACTGTCTATCACTAATTAAGTTCTTGGATTCAAGATGTTAAACTATCGTTTTGTTTCGCTTCGTTTTTAAAGGCTCCAACATGCTTGCATGCATCGGCCTTGGTCACCTAATGGCGGCTTTCCATGCTGCTCAATCTTTGACAGCCTCCCTGTTCAATCCCTTAACCCTGAGGTCACACTTTATGACCTCTTCCCATGTCTTTCTCGGTCTACCCCTCCCAGCCCCTCCCCCAGTATTAACACTTCTCACCTTCTGCACCCAGTTATCATCCCCCATCCTCTCCACATGTCCAAACCACCTCAGCCTACCTCTCCCCTTCACAACACCAATACACTCCAGTCCCATCCTACCTCTCACCTCTTCCAGAGTAAACCCAGCCCCCCCAGGCCTTGCACGCAGCGACACACTGCACATCCACCTAATCATTGTCGTTTCTGTACATTTAAGCCTGCGAATATCCTCTTACCTTTACTGCCCAGGTCTCACAACCATACAGCATCACACCCCTAACACATGCTGTATACAAAGACCCCTTAGCACTTAAGGAGAGTCCTCTCAATGTCAGGAGAGGCAACAGCTCCCTGAACTTCTTCCAACCACTTCTCACCCTAGCAACCGAGCTAGCTCCAGCCCCACCTCTGGCACATAACATGTCTCCCAAATAACAAAACTCTTCCACACACTCAAGAGACTCATCAGCATGTTCAATCCTATCACTCCTAACAATCTCCATCTGCTCTCCCCGACATGGCATATGCATAAAATCAGCATTATCTAGCAATCTACCTTAATACCACTACATCTCTTGTGCACCCATTTATCACAAACACTTCACTAGATGGAATTACTTCCCACACCTTTGTGGCAAACTGCACATGGCCACTTTCCCTCTCCTCTGATTGTACTGCCACCAACTCTAGATATCATCACTTTTGTTTTATCTGCATTTACCTTTAAGCCCTTGTGCCCCATACCATCTCTCCATTTCTTAAATCTTTCCTCTGCCTCCTTTTCATTCTCTGCAATCAACACCAAATCATCAGCATACAACATCTCCCATGGAAGTCCATCTCTGAATTCACATGAGAGGGCTTCAAGCACCATGATGAACAACAAGGGACTCAAAACTAACCCCTGATGCACACCAACATTCACAGAAAACTCATCACTCAAAACTCCATTCACTTTTACCTGGGTGCGAGCACCCACGTACATGGCCACAACCACCCTAACCAGCCACTCTTCCAACCCTAGCTTTCTCATCGCCCACTTCACCACATCTCTAGGGACTCTGTCAAAGGCCTTTTCCAGATCAACAAAAACAAAATACAATTCCCTTTTCTTTCCAATATATTTTTCCTGAAGCTGTTGAACAATGAATATGGCATCAGTGGTCCCCCTGCCTGGCATAAACCCAAACTGCATCTCATCAGTATTCACTCTTTCTCTAATCATAACTTCTAGAACTCTCTCCATTACTTTCATTATCTGATCTAAGAGCTTTATACCTCTGTAATTTCCCCTTTCCAGGGCATCACCATTCCCTTTGTACACATTTGCAGTTACACTCTTCAGCCAATCATCTGGGACAACACACTCATATATAATCATATTTATCAGGTCATTGACTAACCTCACCCCTGTATCTCCTGAGGCCTTCAACATTTCAGCAGTCAACCCAGACACACCTGCCGCCTTCCCCACCCGCATCCTGCCTATTGCCTCACTTGCAGTAGCAGCGCCAATCAAAGGCCAAGGGCCAAACACTGGATCTGCTGGCTCCAAACCTTCCCTATCCCAATCAAACTCTTCATTCAACAACCGGCTATAATGCTCTCTCCATGCATCTTTAATATCCCCACTATTCACCACTACCCTTCCTTCATCATTCTTTACTCACTGCTCACTTACAATGTCCCGATTATCCCTCTTCACCTGATTTGCCACCCTAAAAATCGTATTTTTCCTATCTCCTTGATGTGCTTATTAATTACAATTTCAAATACTTTACCACGAGAAAACGTGATAGCTATCGGTCTGTAATCAGAGGGGTCAGGGGAACTTCCCTTTTTCAGAATTGGGTGGGTAGTGGCTTCTCTGCAAGAATTAGGGAATGAAGAAGTATGTATGCTTAGTTTGAATAATTTAGCTAGAACAGAGGTAAGTTTTGGGGAGCTCTTTTTCAAAATAATTGGAAGAATTTCATGTGGTCCTGGAGCTTTGTTGCTTGGGTAAGTTGTCTAGGATGGATTTTACGTATCCGATCTGTATTTTAAGTGGTGCAGTTTCGGGAGAGTCAAGTTCTAGTACAGGGATGTTCTGGCTGACTTCCTGTAAGGTAGAATTTCTGGTAAATGTACTGGCAAGGATATTCGCTTTGCCACTTGGGTCATTTGTAATGTTACTGTCTGAAGAATTTAGTGGGGGATGATTACTTGTTAAAGTTATTACTGAAAGAATTGACAGTTGACCAGAGTGTTCTGTTGTCATTAGGATTGTTTAGTAGTTTGGATGCTTCATTGTGAAGAAAGTTTGATTTAATGAGATTTATTGGTTTCTAGCAGTTGTAAATTGAGCGTTTCAGATGTTTTGATTGTAAGAGTTATATGCTAATGACTTTTGGGTCATTGCTGTGACACAGTTGCTATCAAACCATTTTGGGGAGTCCAATCTTTTAGTGAACTGTTGACTTGGTATGAACAATTCCACACCTGTTTGTATTAAGTCATTAATGTGGGACGGTAGAATTTATATCACTAGAGACTCATACTTGTACAGATCTCTTCTTTTCTTCCAACAGTTCCACAACAGTTGTAGAGTAATTAGTTTCTCTCTCTCTCTCTCTCTCTCTCT
>JAGKTI010001117.1:64041-81666 GCA_018397915.1 Birgus latro
GGCTTTGCGTGATGCTAAAGTGGCAGCAGATGAGAGGTGGGGTAGGCGGTTGACTGAGAATATTCAATAGAATAAGAAAATGTTCTGGAAAGAGGTGAAAAGGGTTCGAAAGATACAGTAGGCGCGGGAAGTGTAGACGCCATCTTAAAAAAAGAAAACATTCTTGTGGTTAGCAAGGAGAAACAAATAAATTAACACTCACCATTGAATTTAGTATGTACTAGCATTCCCCTTCACCTTTATTATCTTCTTAAGGCGTCTGGGGAGACTGATGGCGTAGTTTTGCAGAACAGATGGACTAAAACTTCTCCATAGCTGCTTGACTGCAGCCTCAAGTTTAGGCAAAGATGATGTGCCGCTTCATGTGTGCCCATAAATTCTCAATGGGATTGATATCTGGGCTGTTTCCGGGCCAATCTCGAATAAAGGGAACCTCACAGTCTGTTAGCCACTGTTTCTCTGACTTTGCAACATGTGCAGGGGCAGAATCTTGCATAAATACTCTTGCCTTGGTTTTATCAAAAGAGTCACTTAAAACATCACATAATAGCTCCAAATAATTGTTCTGGTTCACTTTTTCATTTGCAGGTAGAATTACCAACTCACCAACACCATAATATGTAAAGCAGCCCCAAGCCATGAGTGAGGCTGGGTATTTAACAAACTTGGAAGTGTACTTAGGATCCAGGGGGTCACTGCCTGGTTTGCGGTACACTCGTGATGAAGGGGTACCAGTGACAGTAAATGTTGACTCATCACTCCAAAGCACAGTTTTCCATTGCTCCTCACTCCAGGCAAGATATTTCTTACAAAAATTTACTCTCTTTTTCTTCTGAAGTGCAGTTAGCAGTGGTTTTTTACGAGCACAAAAACTCCTGTAGCCCAGATCGTCATGCAACAGTTGCTGCACACTTCTGACAGACACATCTGCCAGCAACTGTGGGTTCTTTTCTTTTAAATCCCGTGCTGTTAGCCTTGGATCCTTGCTAACTTGCCTTGAGATCAGCTGACGGGTCCTGAAGGTTGTCTTACGAGGTCTCCCAGGCTTGGGAAGTGGAGTGGGAGGAATGGCCTCCCCACTGTCCTTGAACTGCTTCACCAGTCTCTGCACTGTCCTCAGTCTAACACCATCTGATTTGCAATAAATGGGAGTTTGTGGCCAGCTTTGTATAAAGTAATCACTTCCACACGTTTGTCCTTGCTTGTGGTTACTTTAGGCATGATGAGAATGTGGTAGGTAACCAAATAACTGTGTTATTTGAGTCAAAACATGCCCTCGTGGTGCATCACACACAGAGACAATCCTCCTCCTGTGGCTGCCCAAACATTACTGAGCCTGCTTTTGTGGTACCAAACCTATCAAGCAGGGTTGCCAGCTCCCGTTGAAAAAGCGTCAGCTCATTTCGCATCACAGGGGAGGGTAGTATTGACCCTACTTCACTTAACGCGAAAAAGAATGATGTCGGCAAAAAAGCGTCAATACTTTCCGTGCCTACTGTAGAGTCTGGGAAGGAAGAGTGAGTAAAAGTAGAGGATGGAAGGATGGTAATTGAGGTGGATGCAGTAAGGAAGAGATGAGCGGAGTATTTTGAAAGATTGTTAAATGCAGAGGAGGAAAGGGAGGCTGGGATTGTGGATGGAAGCGTGCAAGGAATAAATGTGTTAGGAGAGTTGAAAGATTCTTTGATCACAATGGAGGAAGTGCAGGAGGCAGTAGAGGAGACAAAAACAGGGAGAGCCACAGGTATGGATGGGTGTGCTGTGGAATGCCTGAGAGGTGGTGGAGCGACTATTGTTGACTGGTTAGTAAGATTGTTGAATGTGTTTTGTGAGAGGTATGGTGCCAGTTGACTGGGCAAGTGCTTGTGTGGTCCCATTGTATAAAGGTAAGGGTGATAAGTATGATTGTACCAGCTTTAGGAGTAGAGTGTAATTCTGTTGAGTGTTGTAGGTAAGATGTATGGTAGAGTGTTTAGAAAGGGTACAGAGGGAGTGATGGGTGATGAGCAGTGTGGCTTTAGGATTGCGAGGGAATGCATGGATCAGGAAAAGAATAGCTCTTTGATTTTCTGTACTCACTTCTTGGGTCAATTATAATAATTTTCCTCTACCACAGCACTTTAATTTGCACTTAACATCACGATTATGGGTAATTGCACTTTGAGAATTAAATGATCTGGCGGTTTCACACAGTATGGTTGAGTATGACATAATTACTTGTACAGAAATTGTGACTAATTTGTACTGTATCAAGGGCATTGTGGAAATATTACTAATGCTACATACAATTTACATTTTTTGTACTTCACATCACAAATACGCTTATGCTCACGTATTCACCATTATTTTCTGAGTAACGAGGGAAAAAATTTAGCTACAACCAACCAGGTCATTTTCATTCTCTCCCATGCACATTTGGTTTTCTTTCTTTGTACTAGATGGGGTTACTCAAGGTATTTCCAATCATTGTTTCAAAAATAACCATAAACTAACACTTATTACAATGCACTTGTAAAACTTATTATAAAACACTTATTTCATAACACCTACTAGATATAACTTATAATATCTTACATTTCCATCCATCCATCATCCAATCCTACGTTGCCCCATGAGGAGCGTAGGATCCCGGGGCTGTGCGAGTTGGTCCTGACATTTAAGATGAGAGTGACCAGCCTCACTCATCCCTGAGTGGCATTACATGAACAGTAAACCGCAGTCACCCCTTGGCTCAATCTGATTGCAGCGCCTTAATTACCCACTAAACCACAAGGCGCCATAATTTGGTTATATGGGTACCACCCAGCATAGTAAATGGTTTCCTGGTATACAGGAAACCATTTGGCTTGTCACTTAGTAAAGAGTCACCCACAGGCAGAAGGAAGAGGAAAGAATGAAGGAAAGAAAGACAGAAGAGGGAGTATAAAGTCACCCTTAGGCAGAAGGACGAGGAAAAAATGAAAGAAAGAAAGACAGAAGTGTATGGAAGGAAAAAAGGATTGAGGAAAGGAAAGGACAGACATCTGAGAGCAGCACTCTTACGTTTCACTTATATATAAAAAAAACACTTGTGCATATCTGTTTACTATGTGCAGTTTCCCACACACCTGCTCAGTCACTGAGCCCATTTCTTGGCGGCGAGGGCAGAACTTTCGTGGGGGTCAATGATACAGTTGGCTCCATGCATTGGGGGATGGAATCGGACAAGGACAATTAGGAAGTCGTTACTCTACGCTCTACCGGTGCTGCGTACAGACTGAGCCATGTGTCAGTCATTGCCAGAAATTCCTTCACTGTCTTAGAATCACATACTCACACTGGTTCCTCCTCCTTCCCTTCCATATCACCTTCCTACACATGGGCCAGCTGCTCCTTCATTTCGATGAGGTCTTCAGTAGAAAGCACACACTCTTTGGCTTGTGCCTAACTCCAATCAGAGTGTGGTCCCTTACCTCCTTCCATGCTACTGTGAAACTGTCAGTAGTGTTTTTTATGTCATACTTCTTCCAAGTGGCTTTGATTGAGTCCCTGTCCCGGAGTCAGTAGCCCGCACCAGCTACTCCCTGGTGTGTCACATGTAGTGTGCTTTAAATGTAAGTATTGCCCCTTGATCCACTGGCTGGAGCAGCAGAGGTGTTGGGGAGCAAAAACACCACCTTGATGGTGGGTGACTAGGGGCATTATCTGCCACCAGGAGAAACCAGTTGGCTAAAGCTGTTCCTACTGGCATTGTCATGGAACATAGGGGATAAGTAGCCAGCAACTAATGAGCGGCAAAGGGGGGTGATGAGTCAACTTCAGACTCTGGACTTGACTTCCATGTTACCTCATGGTTCTTTTTTTTTTATATCTGCCCAGTGCCCTAGAATTCTTCCAGTGGTAGACTAGTAATGGCTTCAGTTTGAGGTTGCCTTGAGCATCATGTGGTCCTTCGCTGCCTTGAAACCATGCACATGCTTCTCTTTACATATGTCTTCCTTGACGTTCATTTCTAAAAAATCCAGTTTCATTGAATTTGGTGACCTGCTTTGCACTATAAACACTTTCCTGGATCCGCTTTCATAGTTTCTCCAGAAACATTTCAGCTGCCTCATGGTCATCACTGGCAACCTCACTTTGCACCATTACATTCCTCAAGCCAGCATGATCCTTGAATTGGGCAAACCAGCCTGTCCTGGCTTTGAATGACTCCTTTACCTCTACCCCACCCTCTCATTTGGATCATTCCACAGGGACAGAGCCTTGGTACAAATAATGATTGTATAAGCAAATGACCACAAAGCAATCGGTCATATAGCAAGGTTGAGCTGTAAATCTCTTCTCTTAAATTGAGAAGGCAAGCTCGATGTCTTGCTACCAATGCAGTCTGTACTGTTGTACTGTAATACACTTAAATTGTCATGTGAACATCATGTGTAGAAAATCCAGATATATAAAATGTATACTGCAAAGAGTATTTTGTATGCATGTTACAGAAAGTATGGTGGAACAGACAAGTAAATGAACACAAACAAAGGTGAATCATTTTTCGGCTTGTAGATCTGTGGCATCACACATCAGTCAATGCTTCTCTGTCATTCTTGCTCGGTGCAGTTTTAGAAGCCAGTTTGGCCATATTAACTACTACTGCCCCTAATCCTTCCTAATTAATAAAATACGACTATTTGAAATAAATTTTTATGTAGTTTAGTCAAGCCTTTTGGAGGATCTGGCAGATACAGTGAACAGTGCTTTGGTAGTATGTACCAGTACTAATTTTCAAATTACCTTCACACCAAACTGCTCAGTTAAACTAAGTAATCTTTTTCCATAACACACTGACATGGTTTTTATGGTAAAAGTATTGCTACTCAGAAACTGACCATGTTTACATGCTTGCTAATGATATAGAAAGCTCATATATTACTAAGTTTTGCAAGAATGATTTAATGAAGTAAATTGAGTAGCATTGTTGGTCTTTGCCTCAGAGGCACTTCTGAGAATTTTTGAGGCATAGGTGGTGAATGAATGGATGTATGACTCATTTCACTGGGCATTTATTTATTTATTTTTTTTTGTTTCCCCATATATCGTTACCATCATAAGATTACTACTGTACCTTAGTCATATTTTGACCAACTTTGGATTTTTATCCAAATCGGTTCGTCATATAAGACATCTGATAGTAAAGTTGCCCAAGTCCTTCCCAGGGTGTAAGTTGTATTTTACTCCCTGGGAATGACTTATGGAACTTTACTACAGTATAAGGTGAAAAACTGATTTAGGCAAAAATCCAGAATTAGTCAAAATATGACTTTGGCAGTTATTTTATGCGGGTGACAGTATTTGAGGGAAAATAGAGCTAGAATGAGGTTAATCATGGATAATAACAGTAAAATGGTAAATGGTACCAAACAAGGTGTAAAGTGTGAGGCTAGACTCTAATAATCATGTACATTTTAAAAGTAGGTGAGCAACCTGCTGCCCCTGATGTTGTTACATGAGCAAAAAACTTATAGTCACTTCATGAGGATTGATCTTATGTGCATGGTATAACCATCAACCGTAAGTGGGGACAGGGATGCTCTGACAATTAGACCACAGAAATGAGTGATAAAGTCCTTTTGCCATACTCTTTCACAGTTACGTGAGGCTTACTTATCCTTTTTTCTGCTCATAATGCCCTTGTTTCCTGTCAGAAGGTGTTTCCTTTTGTTGCAATAGATAGGAGGGAAACTGTCAAATATCAAACACACAACAGATTGCATTTTAAAAATGGGAAATGTGCAAGAGAGCATTTCCATTACACTTACTCATGTTTTGTATTTCATTTTGATCAGTACATAATATTTTGTATGAACAATAGCAAGGGCAGTATTGTCTATTGTTAGTCTTACAATTTGTGTGTTATTTAGACCAGCCCTCCAAGAGGCGAAAGACTGGGCCACCTCAGCCAAAGAACCCAATCAGCACCCTGAATGAGCTGCGTCCAGGCCTTCTGTACAAGACTTTGGCCATGGATGGTCCTTCACATGCTCCTGTATTTACTGTCTCAGTTGAGGTAGGAGCTATTTTGTTTACAAATCCACACATGCACATGCACATATACACATAATTGGGTCAGCTGTGCTAACTGGAATTTTTTTTATGTATTTATGTTTATAAGCACTATGAGAAAATACTTGCATAAAATTATATTATTTTTGGCCACTTAAATTCAGAAACTGCAACACTGTATACATTAAAATCCAATAAATGTATTTTTATACGAGTTCAAGTTTATGCATGTTATACAGCACACTGATGACTCAGTTTCACAAGTTCATATTTGTTACACTGTACACTGTTGAAAGTCTTGCATGTTACATTGCACACACAGTTATGTTTAGTAAAACTCACCATCCATTCACTCGATGTAGTGCTGCTTTCGGGTATCTGCCCTTTCCTCTCCTCCATCCTTCTTTTCTTCAATCCTCTTCTGTCTTTCTTTCCTTCATTCTTTCCTTGCCCTTCTGCCTACAGGTGACTTTACACTTCTTCTTCTGTCTTTCTTTCCTTCATTCTTTCCTCGTCCTTCTGCCTATGGGTGACTCTACACTAAGGGACAAGCCAAATGGTTTCCTGTACACCAGGAAACCATTTAGTACGCTGGGTGGTAACCATATAACCAAATTTTGGTGCCTGGTGGTTTAGTGGGTAATTAGGCGCTTCAATCGGATTGAGCCGGTGAAGGTCTATATCCAAGAGGTGGTTGGGGTTTACTGCTCATGTAATGCCACTCAGGAATGAGTGAGGCTGGCCACTCTCATCTTAAATGTCAGGACCAACTTGCCTAGCCATGGGCTCCTACGCTTCTCTTGGGGCGACGTAAGATTGGATAATGGATGGATGGAATACTTCACTGTAGCCTACATTAACCCGCCGAGTCCCAACGACGTATGATGCACGTCGCTACTTTTTTCCTTGGACAGACCCAACAGCGTGCATCGTACGTCATGCAATTGCAAGGTCCATTGTGTGCACATTTTTCAACATTCGCGGGTGATTTTTGCTAGGCATATGTGGAAGACCTTCCTCTACCTGCTTTCAACCAGGGATACTGCCTGGCCCCACCTAACCCCCCCCCTTCCCCCTCTCCCCCCACACTGGGCAATTCACCTGTTAGCAATAACCTAGCCAGTAAAGCTATGTTGCCCACAGTCTCTCTAATGACGAAATTCACAGTGAAAGTGATTCCTGAGGTGGAGGATAAAGAAACAAAGAAGCTAGTGGTAGAAACAAACAGAAGTGATGAGGTGGTAATGTCGTAAATGAAGGTGCCATATACTGGGGTTTTGGGTGAGTGAACAGTGCTTATAAACGCCTATATTATTGTGTGAAAACCAATATAGACTTGTACTACACATAAATTCCTACCAAATAAATGAAATAAATACGTAATTGAAAGTGGCTTGAATTAGTTAACCCTTCCATAGTTCGTTTTCTTTACCCAGGTACCCTGAAAAAGAAGGAAAACGTAAGGTTGAGTGACACCTGTATCAACATTTTTTACTTCAGGATCGCGATTTCACCATGAATTTTCGATGTTTCTCACCAAAAGCAAAGGTTTCAGCAAAAAAGCAAAAATTTGAAAATCGGTCGGGACCTGGGAGTAGGCTGGGTAAAAAACCAGTCGGGACTGGACGGGTTAACCCACCCCATACCGACAACATTTTTACCCACCCCACCCCCAGAACCCGACAAATTTTCAGCTTATCTTTTTGTGGCTCAAACCTCTGCTTTTTATGAGAAACATTGAAAATTCAGTGAGAAAGTGCTCACCTGAAGTTAAAAATGCCCTAATCAGGTGAGAGGCCCCTCACCTGGCTACTGCTTTCTGTGAAGCCGCACTTCATAAAAGACGTTCCCTATGCGAGGGAAACTTAACCAAAACCACTCAGACTAGTAGATATTTATTTACAGTAATCTCTCCACTATCCGTTGTAATAGAGCCAAAGGCATGACTGGAAAGTGCTCTTGTCTGGATAGTGGCCCTGAAGCTCCAGCACCAGTTATTCCTGATCCTAACCTAACAACCTAAATCAGAAAACCACCTACCTACCTCCATACCGGACATGCATAGCACTTATTTAAGACCCCATTCACATAAATAATGGACACAAAGCATGAATTAATTGAGTTTTAACCAACAAATGATGATTTTGAGGTGAGTAAGGCAGAGGTGTCCACAAGTTGACAGCATAGTGTAAGTAAGTATTGGACATGGCAGTCACTAAGAAAATCACTTTGCACCTCTTATGCACTAAAATATGGGATACAAAGCATGAAATAAATAAATTGTTACCAGAAAATTATGATTTAGAGGTGAGTTGGGCAAATATGTTCACCAGTTGACTAGACAGTGAACGTATGAAAGAGACATGGTAATCACTGAGAAAATGACCTTTTTCACAGCCTGTGCACTCAAATATGGGACACAAAGCATGAAGTAAATAAAATGAAACCAGAAAAATTATGATTTAGAGGTGAGTTGGGCAAACATGTTCAGCAGTTGACTAGATAGTGAATGTATGTAAGAGACATGGTAATCACTGAGAAAATCACCTTTTTCACAGCCTGTGCACTCAAATATAGGACACAAAGCATGAAGTAAATAAAATGTAACCAGAAAAATTATGATTTAGAGGTGAGTTGGGCAAAAATGTTCACCAGTTGACTAGATAGTGAACATATGTAAGAGACATGCTAATCACTGAGAAAATCACCTTTTTCACAGCCTGTGCACTCAAATATGGGACACACAGCATGAAGTAAATAAAATGTAACCAAAAAAATTATGATTTAGAGGTGAGTTGGGCAAATATGTTCACCAGTTGACTTGATAGTGAATGTATGTTAGAGACATGGTAATTACAGAAAATCACCTCTTTCACAGCCTGTGCACTCAAATATAGGACACAAAGCATGAAGTAAATAAAATGTAACCAGAGAATGAGGATTTAGAAGTGATTATGGAAAATATTTGGCAGCTGACAACTCTGGAACTGTCTTCCTCTGTCTGTATTTCCTACTTCCTATGATCTCCAGTCTTTCAAATGCAGTGTGTCCAGGCATCTCGAATTGAACGGATCTTGATTTTGGCTCTCTTTTGTATTGTTTTTGCTTTTTCTTGAAAGGAACAGTATGTGGGCCTGTGGCCTTTGGTTCCTTCTTCCTTGCATAAAAAAAAAAAAAAAAAACTTACATGTCAGTGGTGGCTGTTTACCCCACCTCTAAAGCTCTGACAGTGGTGAAAATGCTCTTGAAGCATGTCCGGTAATCCTGTGTTGAACTGCACTTAATCCTTAGCACTGTAAATTGTAATTGTTTAAACAAAAACTCACGGAAGTTCAGAGACAACTGTCGGAGTGGTGGGAGGGGGAGACAGTGAGAATGCAATGTAAACAAGACCGTTCAGCACTGCATGCCATTCAAACTTACGGATTAAAAAAAACTTGGATTTTTTTTTTTTTCTTTTTTTATACATCAGCCTACGATGTCCGAACAGTGGTGTAACTGGATAGTGGTTGTCCGGAAAGTGGAGAGGTTACTGTATTTGGTACGAATTTATATGTAGTACAAGAGTATATTGGTTTTCACACAGTGATATAAGCGTTGTTCACTCACCAAACACATCAACAATTGAATGGCCTGTTGTTTGCACATTTTTCAAGTTTTGCAGGAGATTTTTGGTAGGCATATGTGTGATACCTTCCTCTACCCCCAGCCAGGCAGCAACACTTCCTGGCCATGTGTAACCCCACCACGCTTGGGGGACGTACCATTTTCTCGCAACTCACCTGTTAGCAGTGACCTGGCCAGTAAAGACATGTAGCACCACAGTCTCTCTGACGACGAAATTCAAGGCAAACGTGATTCCCGATGTGGAGGACAAAGATTACGTGGCGCCAGAGTTAGTAATGAACAGAAGTATTGAGGAGGTAACGTCACCAAGGATGGTGCAGTAGAATGTACAATGCACATCGTTGGGTCTCAGCATGAAAAAGAGTTGCGATGTGCATCGTACGTTGCCGGGACGGGGCGGGTTAAGATCATGCATGGTACAGGACAGTCATTCATATGTGTTACATTGTACGAGTATATTTGAATGCAGTGTCTTACTCACAATATATTGCAACTGCACTCCAAAACACACACACACACACACACACACACACACACACACACACACACACACACACACACACACACACACACACAGATAACCCAGGTGAATGAAGTGATGCAAAAGCTACAAAAATGATGTGGAAACCACATATGCTGAAATGATGAAAGTAAAGAAAGACTTAGAAACAAGAGCTGAATAAAAGAGCATCAAAAAGGAAGTAAAGAAAATAATCCAGAACAATCCAAAACTGATCAAAGATTCAGCAGACATCAACAAATCTATAGTAATCACTGGTATACAGGAGGATGAAATAAAAATCAAGATTTCGAGAGACCAAAAGAGATGGCAAATGTAATGAACATTTTGAAGGAAGTATCAGAGGAAATCTGTTGGAAAGACATAGAGGAACACAAAAGACTAGGGAAATACGAGAGAAATAAATCAAGACCTCTGAAAGTAACCTTCCAGAGTGTAAACACTGTGAAAGAAATACTGAAAAATGCAAACAAACTTATGGAAAAAGAGGATTTCAAAAATATATAGATAAAAAAATGCCTAACACAAGAGGAACTGGGTATGCTAAAAGAGAAGAGGGAGGCGGAAAAAACAAAGAATGAGGGAAGATCAGAGGAAGAGAAGAACACATTTTTTTTTTTACAAAGTAATAGGATTGCAGGTACGAAAGTGGTACATAAACAGGAGGGAATAAAAAGGAGGAAGGTAGTAGACCCAAGGCATGACAGGTATGTTAACAAGATGATTAGTTTGGTGTACTCAAATGTAGATGGAATGGTATCTAAATTACTAGAGATGAATGATTATATTAAAGAGAAGGAACCACATATTGTTTGCCTAACTGAAACAAACTTAGCATCAAGGTAATCAAATGACACCCTAAACCTAGAGGAATACAATATATGGAGAAGAGATAAGAGCTTAAAAAAGTAGGAGAAATTACAGTATTAACAAAGAAAAATCTGCAAGTCAAAGAAATAGAACTAGATGTACCTCCACAGGTAGAACTAATAGCAGTTGAGATTAGTACAGCTGAAGGGAAATTAATTGTGGCAAATTTATGCATGCCACCTAAATCAAATGTTTGGGAAAAAGGTGAGTATGAAGAACTGGCAGAGAGTACAATTCAAAGTTTAAGAGCATTACTACATAGAATGGAGGAGAAGTCAGAAAGAATTATGCTCTCAGGAGATTTCAATACAAATATAAATTGGAATACCTTAGAAACAAAAAGCCAGGAAAGCTGTTGGGACCAAAAGCTCCTGGACCTTGTGCAGGAGTTTTTCCTAAAAGAAAGCACCAGAAAAAGAGGACTTGGTGTACCATCGTTACTAGATCTTATATTTACTAGGCAAGAAAATGATATTGACAGTATTATGTATCACCCTCCATTCGGCAAAAGCGACCATGCAGTATTAAATTCCAACTTCAGGATTGCATATGACATAGTAAACAGTAATGAAAGGTACAAAAAGAGACTTAACTACAAAAAGGGCAATTAACATGACCTAAAGAAATACTTCTTAGAAATAGATTGGAAAAAAGAACTTAGAGGACCAGAATTCTATCTATCTATCTATCTATCTATTGCCAGACGCCTCAATCTCGAACGGGGTGGCCACAAACAAATCGCCTCCATGTCACTCTGTCCCCTGCCATTTCACTACCACGCTTCCAACTCACACCCCCCTCTCTCATATACCTCTCCACTCAATCCCTCCATCTCATCCTCGGCCTCCCCCTCCCTCTCGCCCCCTCCACCTCACTCACATACACTCTCCTCATCAATCTTTCACTCTCCATCCTCTCCACATGCCCAAACCAAACAAATTAAATGTTATATATATATATATATAGAAAGTCCTGTGAACTTTATGAAATAGGGGTCCAAAATTACATCCTTCAGTACAAAGAAACAAATGAAAATAAACAAATGGTTTAATAAAGAATGTAAAAAATCAAAAGAAAAAAGAGACGTTGTGGAATAGATACAGAAGACACAATAGTGAGAGGGCATATAATAACTACAAACAGGCAAGAAATGAATACACAAGAATTAGGAGAGAACCCCCAAAACAGTTTGAGGAGGACTTCATAAAAAAAAGTAGTGATCAGCTGAAGCTATTTTACAGCTACATCTGAAGCAAAACCAAAGTAAAAGATAAAATACAATCCATTACGGATGAAGGGATCCTATACACACGAGAGAAAGATATTTGTGAAGTATTAAATAAGAACTTCCAATCAGTTTTCACAGAAGAAAATGATTTTGAGAAGGATGATATGGAACATGCATGCCCACACATATTACCAGATATACAAATATCAGAAAAAGAGATACAGGAAGAGTTAAGTAAATTAGACAAAGGAAAAGCAAATGGTCCAGATGAAATTTCATGTTGGGTTCTACATGAATGCGCAAAGGAGTTAAGTAGACCATTATCACTAATTTTCAAAGAATCTTTGAGTCAAGGTAAACTACCAGATATTTGGAAGTAAGGAAACATTGTCCCCATATTCAAGAAAGGGAATAGACAAAATCCACTTAACTACTGACCAGTATCACTAACCAGTGTAGTAAGTAAGCTACTGGAAAAGTTAGGAAAAGTCTGGGTAAACCATCTAGAAGAACACAATATGATAACAGAAAGGCAGTTTGGTTTCAGAAAGGGAAAATCATGTGTTACTAATTTATTAAGCTACTATGACAGAGTTGCAGAAACATTACAGAAAAGAGAAGGATGGGTGGACAGTATTTATCTAGATTTCAAGAAAGCATTTGACAGAGTATCACACCAAAGACTTTTATGGAAGCTGTACCATCAAGGAGGAATCCGAGGCAAACTCTACTATTGGATGCAAGACTTTCTCAGAAAAAGGGAAATGAGAACAATACTAAGGGGTAATTACTCATCATGGAGGGAAGTGACTAGTGGAGTTCCACAGGGCTCAGTGCTAGCACCATTTATGTTTTTAGTGTATATAAATGACATAGATAATAATATTGGAAATGAAACCTATTTAAATATGTTTGCTGATAATGCAAAAATGCAAAGGAGAATTACTAACATAGACTCTTGTAACGAGCTACGAGACAAATTAAATAAACTTCATGAATGGAGTAATACATGGCAAATGGAATTCAATGTGGACAAGTGTCATGTGATCAAGTTTGGTAAAAGTGGGAAAAGACCAAATTGGGGTTATAAATTAGGAAGTAAAACCCTACACACATCAGAAAGAGAGAGGGACTAAGGTGTGATTATCAATAACAGACTAACTCCGGCAGACCACATAAATGAAAAGGTACGGAACATGTATACTGTCTATCTATCTATCTATTGCCAGATGCCATAATCCCATAAGGGGTGGCCATTTGACTTTGAGTTATTCATTTTGCGGGGAGGGGCACTAACCCTCCACCAACCCACTTGTTGACACATAGGGAGCATGTATGGTTTGGTTATATGGTTACCACCCAGCGTTGTAAATGGTTTCTTGGCTTACTGGAAACCATTTGGCTTGTCACTCAATGTAAAGCCACTTGTAAAAGAAAGAAAAGCAGTAAGAAGTGACAGGAAAGATGGGAGAAATAGGAAGAGAGGAGGGTAGGCACAGAAAAAGAATGATAAGGCTAAGGAAGAAGTAGGCAGCACTACATCAAGTGAGTGGATGATGGTCGCCACCACCTACAACATGTATACACTGCCTGCAAATATGAGAATAGCATTCACGTATATAAATGAAGACATGTTGAGGAAGATATTAACATCTTTCATCAGACCAATCCTGGAATATGCATCAGTAGTCTGGAATCCTCACCTCAAGAAACACATAGATAAGATTGAAAAAGTTCAAAGGGCTGCTGCAAGATGGGTACCAAGCTTAAGGGATCTAAGCTATGAAGAAAGATTGGAAAAATTGAATCTGCCAACACTACAAGAGAGAAGAAGAAGAGGAGACATGATTATGCTATATAAATGCATATCAGGAAAAGAGAAAATAGACATAAATGAATATATAAACTATGGGGAAGTATCTGCAGGAGGACACTGCATAAAAAGAGAGGTGATAAAGATGTAAGGAAATTTAGTTTCCCAAATAGGGCAATTGATCAGTGGAATGCACTACTGAATGAAATAGTGTGTGTTAAAATAATTCATAAATTTAAGGAGATGTGTGATAAAAATGGTTTAAGACATAGGACAGTACGAGCTTGACTCATTCCTGTAAAGATACAATTAGGTAAGAACATCTTGATCATAAATGAAGCCATTATTCACAGGTTACAGTAGATTAGCACCACCTCAGTTAAACCAGCTTAAGAGAGACCTCTGCTTGTTTTAGAAAATAAGACTTTTATGGCAAGTGGTAAGATTTGTAATAATCTGCAGAAGACTTTTGCAGGCATTATGGAAGTACAGTGATTCTGTGTTTTGCATAGACTTTCTTCCATAAAACATTATCTGCATAGTAATCCATCCATCCATCCATCCATCATCCATCATCCAATCCTATGTTGCCCCATGAGGAGCATAGGAGCCCAGGGCTAGGCAAGTTGGTCCTGACATTTAAGATGAGAGTGACCAGCCTCACTCATCCTTGAGTGGATTACATGAGCAATAAACCCCCATCCTTTGGATATAAACCTTCATCGGTTTAATCCGATTGGAGCGCCTTAATTACCCACTACACCACCAGGCGTCAAAAATTTGGTTATATGGTTATCACCCAGCGTAGTAAATGGTTTCCTGGTGTACATGTACAGGAAACCATTTGGCTTGTCACTCATACTGTATAAATATAGACCCTCCCCCTTCTTACGCACGAGCCAACACAATGGCATTTATTTGATGATGAAGGGTGAAAATTTCATACTGACACTGGGTTCTTGCCTTATTGGCATTATAAATACAGTAAAACCTCGATATAACGGACTTCATTAGACCGGAATTCGCTTTTATCAGAATCGAGGAGCTACCAGACTAAATTCCTATACTGTATATTAGAAAAAGTCTGATAAAGCCTGAAGCAGTCCAGACTGCCTGACCGCTTCAGCTATGTTCACCACAATAAGGTAAATAAAAGACATGTTTACCATTGTACAGTACACTATTATTATAAATACAGGTATTATTATTATTATTATTATTATTTTTTTTACTTTTTTGGGGGGGGGGGATTTCTTTACTCTCAGTGAAATGAAAGGGGTTAAATGCATCTAAGACCCCACTCTTTTACCACAGCTTAATGGGCAGGTGTACCAAGGAACTGGACGGAGTAAGAAGCAGGCCAAGCATGCAGCTGCTGAAGCAACACTTCGATCATTTCTCCAGTTTCGCAATGCCTCTGATGCAGCAGAGGCTCTTGGTACTAATGTCACCACACAGCAGGACTTCACTTCCGATGTCTCTGAAGCAGGATTTGGTACCAGCCCAGCACCTACCGTAAGTCTGTTCTTGTTACTACAAGAGTACATCTCCTGTTAGTGGTGGGATTCTTGGCTGAGTTTTAACAATGTGGTGCATTGTATGCAGTCACATACACATGCATAGAGGAGGCCCCTTGCACCATGCATGAAACCCAGAGCAATACTTGTAATGGAAAAAATTTGGCTGAATGAGCACTGTGAGGCATCTCCCCTCCTTGTTTGGTCCACTTTTTTTTTTTTTTTTTTTTTTTTTTGAGGCTCCAGCAT
This sequence comes from Birgus latro, assembly GCA_018397915.1. Lineage (NCBI taxonomy): Eukaryota > Metazoa > Arthropoda > Malacostraca > Decapoda > Coenobitidae > Birgus > Birgus latro. The sequence continues at coordinate 79,902 of JAGKTI010001117.1, forward strand.
GCTTGCATGCATTGGCCTTGGTCACCTAATTGTAACTTTTCATGTTGCTCGATCTTGAGCAACCACTATTTAGTCCCCTATCCCTGAGGTCACACTCTGTGACCTCATCCCAGGTCTTTTTCAGTCTTCCTCTCACAACTGTACCCTCAGTGTTGACATCTGTCACCTTCTGTACCCATTTGTCATTAGTCATCTTCTGAGCTTGCTCAAACCACAGCAATGTACAGTCACAACAGCCATCATACAAAGCAAGTTAGGACCAAAATCCACGGAAGCGTTGGTCAATTTTTGAGCCTATTTTCTTTACAGCCCATATTGTCATTTTCTTTTGTATGTGTACTAGGCAGCAAAGCACTGCTGAAATATGTGAACTGTTAGATTAGAAGGCCAGTTTTTTGAGTTGGGGTCTCCATTATAAAATATCATCATGCACATTTTTTCTCTTGTTTTTAGTATTGGAAGTGGATTCACACCTGCACCAGCACTTCTCTTCTTTGATCTGTTATAGGAGTTAAATATCAGTTAAATACTGTACAATAATTGACACTTTGATTTTTTGTATAGTAATCATACCTTCGTTTCATAATTGCCTGTAATAATATTAAATGGAAAATACAGTACTGTACTCAGTCGTTGCATGTTGTGAAAAATTACTGAACAAAATACACCCCTCTTTTATTTAACTTAGAAAGCCTTGTTTCTTATGGTAATCTAAATGATAACACCTAGGATAGAAAGCCCTGACGATGCTTGTAGCTTGTTCCTCTCATTTAAGGCAGATACTGTCTGTCAGTTATTGTTTGACTTTGAAGTTAGAAACCAGGTTTAAAAAAGGCCTTGGAAACAAGAAGTCTAAGTTAATACAGTGTCGTGAAAAATAATTTTATCGATTAGAGAGGAGACAAGTTTGGGTGAAGATTGGAATGCACATGATCTTAAAAAGTATGTAAGCCTTTCGATATGATGTATTTTAAAGTAAACCCTATAGCTTATTGGAAATGTATTTTTAATTGATTTCTCAAGTTGTGTACTTAAGTTCAGTTAGTGTATTTGATAAGCAGTGAAAAGAAAGGGGAGGGGGGGGTAGAGGCCAGCATTACAGACCCTACAGAAAGAGAGATTGGACAGCTGCCGTGCTGGTGCAGCAAATGTAAGTTTGCCGGGCATCACTCATGTACGTTTAAAGATCAGCAATCACTGTTAGATAACACCACACCACTTAACTTCTTTTCATATTTTATGGTGCATTTTTGAACATTATGCTATGTTTGCACCAATGGTGCTTTCTTAATAAGCTGTATAAAAATGAGATTTTACTTTAAATATCAGCTATGCTAATTTTGAAGCATATAAAGATCAGGGATGAGTTGCCAGACAGTGCTAGATCAAAGAACACCAGCAGTGTATACTTATTTTGCCTGCAGTTTGTAAGGCATCACTCAAGTACGTTTAAAGATCAGCAATCACTGTTAGAGGGGAGGTAGTAGGGGAGGTTAGAGGAAGGCGGTAGTTCGATCGGTAGAGAGTTGGCTTGCAGTCCCGAGGGACCCAGGTTTGAATCCTCGCTGGGGCAGGGAACAGTTTAAGTATTTGAATTACATTAAATCAGGCTTTACTGATCTACCAGAAGACCCGCCGACATGTCGTAAAAATAACCCCGTTAATACCAATACACCAGTCCTGTATGAGACAGCCCTAGCATGTATTCAATATGGACGGTGGGTGTTAGCGCCGAAGTGGTGACATTTAGAGGTGTATAAGACGG
>JAGKTI010001117.1:86463-96574 GCA_018397915.1 Birgus latro
GGGAGGGGCACTAACCCTCCACCAACCCACTTGTTGACACGTAGGGAGCACGTATGGTTTGGTTATATGGTTACCACCCAGCATTGTAAATGGTTTCTTGGCTTACAGGAAACCATTTGGCTTGTCACTCAATGTAAAGCCACCTGTAAAGGAAAGAAAAGTAATAAGAAGTGACAGGAAAGATAGGAAAAATAGGAAGAGAGGAGGACAGGCACAGAGAAAGAATGATAAAGGCTAAGGAAGAAGTAGGTAGCACTACATCAAGTGAGTGGATGATGGTCGCCACCACTACACATGCGATGCACACAATATATTCCTCCATGATCATTCGCTGCACGACATATGTCATATGTCATATTTGTGTCTCTGTGTGGCGTATTTCTTGTCTCTGATCCTTGCTTAAACATTCCAGTAAGCCAGTTAATGCATGCAATATTTCTCGGTGAACACTTGCTGCTCTATTTTATACATACACTTCACACTAAACCATATGCAATATAAAACACTATCACATGATTCCATCCCAGTCTTCTCTGTTATTCCCTTCCATACTCTGCGGCATATATGACTGCCTGTTTCCTTAGCAACTATGGCATATCTCTATGTATCTCTATGGCATACTAATGCCTGCTATGGTAGGTCAGTTATTTCACTAATCCAGGCACTATATGTTTCACAAATATAAGTAATGGCCTCAATATAAAGGTAAAATACCCATATCATTTATGGGGAGGGTAAAGCAGAGTGAAAACCCCGCTATAACTAACCAGAATCCTGCCTCTCTAGGCCTAACGGCTGATAACGGGCCTCACTGCTTTACAAACAATATATCTATGTTGCATAGACACAATCACTTCACAGTATAGTCAAAAACACTGTACAGTCACAATATTTCAATAATGGCTTCTGCCTCGGGTGGGAGGGGTAAAATGGCGGATTTAAAAGGACAGCGCAATGCGGCACATCCTTACTGCCTGGCTGCTTGTGAAGTACTGAGTTTTATCACTATGGAGAGGCTCATGGGAGCCACTACAGTGTTACCAAGGTCTTCCCTCGGGAGAGAGACACACCCGCTAGAATGCACCTAAATTTGACGCGAATCAACCAAAAAATTAATTTTTGGTGAATTTTTTTCACTTTTTCACTCGATTTGTATTCCATGTGTGCCTATGTGCACAACCACATGGAATGCGATTCACATTTCCTTGCTCAAAAGGGTTAATATTCCATAATTTCCTTCTTGGTGGATTAAAAGGAAGTCAGAAAAATCACATAGAACATCCGTGAGTGTTATTGCACCCAATTGCAGCACAACCAGACCATTAATAGGGTAAAAAAGCACCAGTAATATACATAGCACCCCCCATTTTGCGGCTGGTCACAGTTTGTTTTGTCTGCCTTATAATTCAGTTGTTATCTCTGTGCTTACGTGTACTTTGAAGTTTTGTTCGTTTTTAGAGATGAAGATTACAACGAAAATCTTCAGTAACTCAACAAAATATACTACAATAAAGCAGCATTTGTGGCACAGCAGGTGATGAGATGTATTTTTAGGCAAATCTGCAGTCAGCCAGCAACTGGATGGTGAGGCGTTTGCACAAAAATGGCACCATGTTGACCGACTAATTAGTGAGCAGCTGAAATATTGACTGTCCAGTCTCTTTTTCTGTAGGGTCTCCAGCCAGCATAACCAACCACTGCAGTTGAGATGTAGTCATAGAAAACCTTTAACTAACAGATGAACAACTTGAAGCTCTAGTACACGAGATGCTGACTTTTCAGTTGCTAGCATCCTTGCTTTGGGGAATCAGTTGTATCATAGCTGCAGGGAATGTCTGCATTATCATCATCATATTGCCACATTGATATAGGTGGAATGGTGATGATTCAGAGCACAGTTCTTTAATGTCTGAGAACTTGAATGAAAAGAAAACAGATTCCAGCCATATCAGATACTAAATATACAATCATCTCCATGTCCAGTTTGATATTTTATTCGTTTTATGGCTAAATACTTATCTAGCCAAGAAGCAATTTTTATTTATTTATTTGTTTATTTATTTTTTAAGCATGTTTTCAGTGCCAGGAGACTATGCACAGCACTCCAATTAGTTGGATGTTGCAATCTCTCTCTCTCCTTTCCTCTCCTCTCCTCTCCATCATGTAGTCACTGTGAAACCTCATTTTCCACTTACCTCATAGATTACCAGTATTATATCTCACCCCACCCTTAGGTATAAAAGAGGTCAGGGTGGTGATGATGACCAGACCATATATTTGTCGATGAATGTGAGCATACTATTATGTATACAGATACAGTATAGTAATACTGTACCTCATTGTTGACATATGAATCTGATCATGAAAGTACCACACTGGTGTTTGCTTCTGACCATGTAAGTATCTCATTGATAATTGCATATCATTGTTGTCATTGAGTCAAGACATCAATTTTAGAACTGAAGTCATCGTCAGCAACAACCAAAATATGTTTGTTGCAGAGCTGAAGACCCTCTTCCAATTGTCTTCACATTGACTTTTTGGCTGCTGGCCTGTTCCATCAAGTATCCACAAATACAGTACACACATTTAATTTCTCCATCTTGTTTTCTGTCGATCTGTTGTCTCATTCTGTTTCTGATTGCCACTCAGTTTCCTTGGTTGTCCATCTGTTATTTTTCCTGTTTTAACGAGGAGCCTATACTTGGTGGCACCGTGCACCCAGAGTGGAATAGCGGTGGCATCCACCCAAGGGCCAGACGGCTTCATATTTCCCTCCACCTCGCTGTGGGATGGACCTTGCCTGACTCTGGTGAAGTATTGTCTGCATCAAAGGGATGCCAGGGTCCAACACAGTATTTGTACTTTACTGTACTGTATTGTAGAGGAAGGCCGCACAGAAGCAGTTGCTTACCCATGGTCAACAGGTCTGCTTGCCCAGACAGACTGGAGTTAGGCAACAGCAACAACAACAATTGTTCTGGTATTTTTGCATTTTGGTGAAGGTAGTTTGTGGTACTGTCACAGTTGAGTGTAGAATTGTTACTTTAATAGTTAATACCAACTGTCCCATTCTAATTATTAAAATTAGTGGGGTGTGCCAGCTGAGATGGATGGGAATGGTAGTGCCTTGGTGGACATCTGTGCTGGTAAGGGGTTGGCAATAGCCAACACCTACTTTTGGCACAAGATGATCCACAGGTATACATGGAGAATCTTGAGGAGGATGGATGGTGAACTTGTAGAACGGAAGGCAATGATAGATTATGTGTGTGTGGATGAGCAAATGAGAAGACAAGTGTTGGATGCAAGAGTGTGGAGAGGGTGGGGGAGTGGAATCCTGACCATCACTGAGTGATGGCCAAGGTGAGGCTGCAAAGAAAGTGGGTGATGAGACCAAGGGGAAGACAGGAGAAAGTAGCTCCTGTGGGAAGAGTGGAGAAGTTACAAGATAGTGAGAAAATGGCAGAGTATAAGAGAATAGTGGAAGAAAGATTGGGAAGGTATGAGTTAGTGCAGATGGAAGGGGTGGAAGATGTATGTAAGATTTTCACGGAAGAGATAGGTGCAGCGTGTGAGGAGGTTTGTGGAGTGAGGAGGAGACACAGGGGTGTGCAAGGGACAGCATGGTGGAACGATGAGGTGAAACGAGCTGTGGAACAAAAGTAGAAGGCATATAGTGAATGGCTAGCAAGCAGAGGTAGGGGAGAAGGTGAGAGAGAGAAGAGAGAGGTATGTGTAAGCTGGAGAAGAGAGGTGAAGAGATTGGTGAAGGAGAGTAAAAAGAAATGGATGAGGAGTTTGGGAGGAATCTGAGTGTAAAAAATAGAGGGAGAGTAAGTAATTGTTTTGGAAGGAGGTAAAGAAAGTAAGACAGTGTGAAAAGGGAAATAGTAGGGGAGTGAAAGATGGGAATAATAGATTGCTGGTGGAGAAGAGAGAGAAATTGAGGAGATGGAAGGAGCACTTTGAGGATTTGTTGAATGTAGAGAGTAAGAGCAGAGCAAGTATAAGTGGCTGGGGAATGGCCGGGAGAAGAAGAGGTGAGAGGAGGGAGGAAGAGATCAGTAGGGTGGAAGTAGTGGAAGCATTGAAGAAGGTCAAGATGGGAAAGGCCCCAGGAATTGATGGAGTGTGGGGTGAAATGCTGAAGTATGGGGGTGAGATTGTTGTGGAATGGATATGGAAGTTGTATAGATTGGCTTGGGAAGAGGGAGGGGTACCAGAGGACTGGAAATCAGGTATAATTGTTCCTTTATATAAAGGAAAAGGGGAGAGCGAAGTATGTGGTAACCATAGGGGTCTTTGCCTTCTTAGCGTGAGTGGAAAGATATATGGCAGAATACTTACTGATAGACTTAGGCATATAACAGAGGAGTTAGTTGGAGAAGAACAAGGGGGATTTAGGAAGGGAAAAGGGTGTGTAGATCATATATTTGTTCTAAGATGTTTAATGGAGAAGTATCTAGAGAAGGGAAAGAAAGTGTATGCTGCCTTCATGGACTTGGAGAAAACTTATGACAGAATAGATAGGCAAGGTATGTGGAAGGTATTAAGAATATATGGAGTTGAGGGGAAATTGTTGAGTGCTGTGAAGAGCATGTACGAAGGAGCTAGAGCTGCTGTGCAAGTGGATGGTGAGCTAAGCGAGTTCATTGATCTGAAAGTGGGACAGAAACAGGGTTGTGTGATGTCTCCATGGCTGTTTAATATATACATGGATGGGGTTGTGAAAGAGGTGCAAGTGGGGGTGGCTCTAATGAATGAGGGCGAGATGTGGAAGATTCCGGTGTTGTTGTTTGCTGATGATACAGTATTGTTGAGTGAAGATGAAGGGTAGTTGCAAGGTTTGGTGAATGAACTTGGGACAGTGTGTAAGAAGAGGAATCTGAAAGTCAATGTGAACAAGAGTAAAGTTATGGTGTTTGAGAGGAATGAAGTCACAGAATGCACAGTGAGGTTGGATGGTGAGGATAGGGAGAATGTGATTGCATTCAAGTACTTGGGCAGTGTGATGAGTAAGGATGGAAGTTTTGGGGATGAAATACTTGAAAGGGTACAGCAGGGAAGGAAGGTTGTTGGTTCATTGAAAGCGATGATGAGAAATTGGGAGGTGAGTATGGAAGTCAAGAAGTCACTGCATGACAGTACAGTAAAACCTCGATATAACAGACTTCAGTAGACCGGAATTCGCTTTTATCAGACTCAAGGAGCTACCGGACTAAACTCCTATATATCGGAAAAAGTCCGATATAGCCAGAAAGCAGTCCGGAATGCCTGACAACTTCACCTATGTTCACCACAATAAGACAAGTAAAAGACACGTTTTTCAGTGCAAAGTACAGTATTATTATACCATTTGATTAATGTAGTGAAGGTATAACACAGTACAATACTGCAATGGTGGTGAAAACTACTGATGCAATCCGGACTAATGTCTGATATATCGGAAAAAGTCCGGATTAGCAGGGGTAAGTCTGGATGTCGCTTTTATCGGAAAATCGCATATTTCGGACTGGCCTGAGCCCCAATTAGTCCGTTATAGTGAGGTCTTACTGTATTGTGATCCCTACCCTGACATATGGAAGTGAGGCATGGACCTTGCTAGAGGGTAACATGTCAAGAGTGAGAGCAGTGGAAATGAGTTGCTTGAGAGGAGCATGTGGAGTGACATGGATGGACAGGTTGACGAATGGAGAAGTGAAGGAACATTGTGGGGTGGATGTGGATGTGGTTGAGAAGATTTGGAGAAATACAGTGAGGTGGTTTGGACATGTGGAGAGAATGGAGAATGAAACTCTAAGAGGGTGTATGCAGGTGGGGTGGAGGGAGGGAGAGGGAGGGCAAGGCCGAGAATGAGGTGGAAGGATGGAGTTGAGAGGTATATGAGGGAGGGGGGAGTGAGCTGGAGGGAGGGTAGGCAAATGGTGGGTGACAGAGCAACTTAGAGGCGTTTTGTCTGTGGCCACCCTTTGCAAGATTAGGGCGTCGGGCTATAGATAGATAGAAATTAAAGAATGAGTAATCGAGATTACAGTAATTTATGCTGAATTAGCTTCATATATAAAAACATTCTTCAGAGAATACAGGTCTCTGTTACTGGAAATTTTTCCACATAATGGTTAAAAGGGGCTGTCTGTGTTTGACAGTCATAGAGCACAGTACTAATCAAATTAAGTGTTGTAAGATGGTAAAATGTTGACAGTTTATTGTTACATATAGATGCTTAATTACCTCATTGTGCATGTGATGAATTTTCAAGTAAACTATTCACGTATCAGTTGGTTCCTAGACTTACTTCTGTTATCAGTCTTAACTCAAAAAAGTACTGTACCCTTTACCTCAGTTTTAAAAGGTGCATACCCTGTAGCAAGTTCCAGGGACACATTTTGTTTGTTCTTTATTAGAATAACTTACTTTGTTCATAGAAAATAATCTGTGTCTTGTTCCTCCATATATGTTGTATTTTGTCATTGTTTTGAATTATTAGCTGTGAATATTTAGTAATGTATCCATTTATTCTCCTTTTTATCCTAGTTTCTAGTGTGCTTTAGGTAGAGCTGCATTGTTACCATACATCAGTGAAGGCCAGTGTGGTATCTGATTATTCGTATTGGCTTAATACTTTATTTATCATTATATACTCATATATTAGAAGTTTTCTAAACAGGTATTATATATTAGAAGTTTTCTAAACAGGTATTTTATAGGAAGTTTTCCCATGCCATTTGCCAGGATAATAATGTATTTGCCTACTTTCAGAAGCAGTAGTTTCAACTATGGAAGTGAACTTGTAATTGAAGTGTAACCATAAACATTTTTGTCCTTACCTTTGCTACTCTCCGAAGGTGGCTGATTTGGCACATTCTTAGGCTTCAACCCATCACTCGTGTGACCGAATAAATATACACTCATGCTCCCATAATGACGTGTGGTGTCGTCTCTTGTCCTGTCCATATCTATTCACTAATCAGTGGGTTGGACAGCAGTCGATCTCCTTATGGACAGATCATTTGTTTATCTGTCCTAGACTAACAGTACATATGGTGCTAATTTAGATTTTTTGTTGGTTTGCTGTATTTTACATTGTCACATGTTGTAGACAAACAAGTACTCTTATTGTAGTGTTTGTCAGAATTTTGGGGTTTTGAAGATAGTTTATGAGTAATCAACCTGTGTGGAGCATAGTAGTTATGGTGATGGATTTCATGCACTTTCTTCTTTCTACTTGGTATTTTGTGGTTTTGCCTTTATTGCATTACTTTAGAAGTTTAGTGATCAAAGATTTTGTGGCATATCAGCAGTTAACTGGAGCATGATGCCTCTGTTTATATTAAATTAATATTGCATTCCATTAAAGTTTTACAGCTGTTCCCTATAAGAATTAAGTTTAGTCTTGGAACTTTTCTAGCCATTCAAGTTTGATATGCTTTCCAGCTTTATTTGCCATCATACCAGTTTTTTTTTTTTTTTTTTTTTTTTTTTATTTTTTTAAATTTTAAAATTTGTTTTTTTTGTTGATGCTTCAGTTTCAGCCAGTTGTTGGTAGTTTTTTTTTTTTTTTTAATGTGAAGTGTTTCTTAATATTGCATTACTAGAACTTTTTAGTTGCATGTATCATTTATAACTGTTGTTTCTGGACCTTTTTTCAGGATTGTAAAGGAACACTTGTTTTTCTGAGCTCTTTGTTGACAATCCATGATAGTTTGATGTTCACTGTCTGATTCTCTTTGGTTAGACATGTGTAGGAATTGTGGTTGATTGTTTTACCCTGCTGATGGGGGCTGTATATTTGTTGGTCACAAAAGTGGCGGTGTGAAGCCTGGTGCCAAGTCTTCTCGGAGCCATGTTAAGGGTGGCAGATGTGTGACTTGCAGGATGTGGCCCCAACAAGACAGGTGGGGGGTACAAACGGTGGTTCTGAGGTCCACTCTGCAGCAACAGCTTCCACACCCTCCCCGCATCTCACAACATCCCCATCAGGCCCCTCACAGACATCTAAGAACCCAATCATGCTGTTGAATGAGCTCCGGCAAGGGGTGGAGTACACACTGAAGAGTGAGTGTGGGGAACCTCATGCCAAGACCTTCACATTCCAGGTCACCGTTGACTCTCAGCTCTTCGAAGGCACAGGTGAGTTAAACATAGGCAAAGGTGAAAACAGGTAGTGCACAAGTGCTTTTGCCCACAATTGGATAGCAGAATGGTTTTTGTTTGTGTGGTGGATGGGAGGGATCATAGTTCAAGCAGATTGGTAGCTGGGTGGCTGATGAGCAAGAATTACTTTTTTTTTTTTTCTCTCATGTTCCAATTTCTCATAGGAAATGGTAAAATGGTAGAGCCTAGTGAAATGACTGTTAAATACCCAACCATCACGCATTTCTCCCCACCCTCATCAGTTCCCTCCTCCAGCTGTGTCCATTGTCTGCAAGGGTCCTTTTTTTTTTTTTATGCAAGGAAGAAGGAACCAAAGGCCACAGGCCTGCATACTGTTCCTTCCAAGAAAAAGCAAAAACAATACAAAAGAGAGCCAAATTCAAGATCCGTTCAATTCGAGATGCCTGGACACACTGCGTTTGAAAGACTGGAGATCATAGGTAGTAGGAAATACAGACAGAGGAAGACAGTTCCAGAGTTGACCAGTTGCATAAATGAAGGACTGGGAGTAACGGTTAACTCTTGCATTAGAGAGTTGGACAGAAGAGGGATGAGAGTTTGTTGCTAGACGGGTACTACGTGCCCATCGTAGAGGTGGAGGGATGCAAGCAGACAGTTCAGAGGAACAGTGACCATTGAAGTAGTGATAGAAGAGAGATAAAGATGCAACAGTGCAGCGAAGAGACAAAGGTTGAAGGGAATCAGTAAGAGGAGGAGAGTTAATGAGACGAAAAGCCTTTGACTCCACCCTATTGAGAAGAGCTGCATGTGGGGAGCCTCCCCACACATGAGAGTTGTACTCCATACACGGGCGAATAAAACCCTTGTACAAGGTCAACAACTGTGCAGGGGTAAAGAAAGTATGGAATCGGCTTAGCACACCTAATCTCTTGGAAGCAGATTTCACAAGAGATGTAATATGTTCTTTCCAAGACAAATCCCGAGAGAATGAAACCCCAAGCATGTTCAAGGATGATGCAGGATATAACTGTTCATTATTAAACATTAGTGGGTAATCCTGAGGAAGATTTTGTCAGGTTGATAAGTGTAAAAACTGAGTTTTTGATGCATTAAAAATAACAAGATTATTTTTACCCCAATCAGAGATACGAGCCAAGTCAGACATTAGGTGTGCCATAGCCTCATCCCTTTTTTGTTGAAGTAACTGCTGAGATGGACGTTGCAGGAAGCGAATGGAAAGGTGAAGGGTGGAATCATCGGCATATGAGTGGATAGGGTTAGATGTACAGCTTAGAAGGTCATTGATGAATGAAAGGAAGAGAGTAGGTGATAGGACAGAACCCTGAGGAACACCACTGTTGATAGGTCTAGGAGAGGAACGATGGCCGTCTACAACAGCGGCTATAGAACGACCAGAAAGGAAGCTAGAGATGAAGGCACAGATAGAAGAATAGAAACCATAGGAGGGCAGTTTGGAAATCAAAGATTTATGCCAGACTCGATCGAAAGCCTTTGAGATGTCAAGTGCAATGACAAAGCTTTCGCCAAAGTCCCGAAAGGAGGATGACCAAGAGTCTGAAAGGTAGGTGAGAAGATCACCAGTGGAGCATCCCTGACGGAACCCATACTGACGATCAGAAAGAAGATTGTGACAGGAAAGATGCTTTAAAATTTTTCTGTTAAGAATTGACTCAAAAACTTTTGAGACACAGGATGTTAAAGCAATTGGACGATAGAGGGTTGGGAATGGTCACCCTTCTTTGGGACTGGCTGAATGAGAGCAAACTTCCAGCAAGAAGGAAAGGTACAAGTTGATAGACAAAGGCAAAAGAGTTTACCTAGGCAGGGTGTAAGCACAGAAACACAGTTTTTGAGGACAACAGGAGGGACTCCGCCTTTTTAGTATTGAGGCCAGTGATGGCAGAAAACACATCAGCTGAAGAAATTTTAATGTCAGTCAAGAGGAAGTCAGAGGGGGGAAGTGATGGAGGAA